>ML335990.1:0-61636 GCA_005239505.1 Nicotiana paniculata
GAAATAATAGGAATTGAAGGTGAAGTATATCAAAAAGGAAACAATGGATTTAGTGAAAATATCACGTGCACGTACTCATCACCTCACGTACACGGGGTTTTTATGTCAAAAATAAGTTATAAATGCCTAAGGGAATTTCCCAGCACAGAGTTAGGCAAGCCACTTACCTCGACTGTGATAATCAACCAATAATCACGCTCTTGCCACGAGTATCCAACTCCCGGTGGCACAAATCTATTCAATTCGATTGCATAGTGTAAATATCATTCCAAGAAATCAAAATAACTAATAAATTCGAAGCTAACACGCGAAATTAGGAATTTTGACCAAAATGCCCCTCGATCCCACGTCTCGGAATCGGGTAAAAGTTATATTTTCCGAACACCATTCACTCACGAACTCACTCGACCAGAAACATCGAAATCCGATGCCAAAAACCCCTTAAATTCTCAGGATTTCGGTTTGGGGAATTTTCATCAAGTTCACATGGTTTTCCCCCCATTTTTGATGATTAAACTAAGGAAGGTCTAACAATGAATTAGGATTAGAAAACGTTACCTATGATCCTTCTCTTCAAAGCTCACTGAAAATCTCCAATTCCCGAGCTCTCAAACGATTTTTAGAAATAAACCCTGGGATTTTTGGAGTAAACACACAGGGATCTCGCACCTGCGGTCCCGATCATCGCGCCTGCAGTACCGCACCTCCAAAAAAAGCATCGCAGGTGCAGAATTCACTTAAGTCCACTAGGGCCGCACCTGCGGTCGTTTGGTCGCGCCTGTGGTTCCGCACCTGCGGAACCCAGGTTGCACCTACGACCACTAGCCAAATCCCTCGCCATCGCACCTGCGATCAGCCCTATCGCGTCTGCGTGTCCGCACCTACAGGAAAACCTTCGCATGTGCGAAAACACTAGCAGAGGTCTGGTTCAGCAATTTGATAAGTCCCAAATTCTCCCGTTAAGCATCCGAAACAAACCCGAGGCCCCAGAGGCCTCCACCAAAACCACCAACCGCCCCTAATACCTTATTCGAACTAGGTTGAGCCTTTAAAACACGTCTCATAACATCAAAATCATCGATTATGCATATATTCAAGCCTAGGAACTTAGGAAAATTCTAGAATTCACATCTGACGCCGAAACACGTCTAAACTCATCCGAATGACCTCAAATTTTTCATACAGGTCATAAACGACATTACGGACCTTTTGTATCTTTCGGAAATCCATTCCGAGTCCGATATCAAACTCTCACCTATCGCCTGAATTCGCTGAAAATCTAACTTTTGCCAATTCAAGCCTAAATCCACAACCGACCTCGAAAACACATTTCGAGTACGCTCCTAACCCCAAAATCACCCAACGGGGATAACGGAGTCAACGAAATCCCATTCCGGATCCGTCTTCACACAGCTCTGGGTACGGCCAGATTTCTAAAGCTAAGATCCACATTTATGGACTATGTGTCCAAAATCACCCCGGATTTTATCACACAATGCACCGACAGGTTCCAATAACATAAATAGACATGGAAAAAATGGTAAATAGGGGATAGGGGCATTAATTCTTATAACGACCAGTCGGGTGGTTACATCCTCCCCCTCTTAAGAAAATCGTTCGTCCTCGAACGAGCATAGAAACATACCCGAAGCCGGGAAAAGATGAGGGTACTGACTCCGCATATCCTGCTCGGTCTCCCAAGTCGCCTCCTCGACTGGCTGACCCCTCGACTGAACCTTTACTGACGCAATATCCTTTGACCTGAGCTTTCTGACCTACCTATCCGATGTAGCTACAGGCCCCTCAACATATGATAGATCCTTGTCCAATTGGACTGAGCTGAAATTCAAGACATGAGTCGGGTCACCGTGATACTTCCGGAGCATGGAGACGTGGAACACCGGATGAACCCCTGCGAGGCTGGGAGGTAGGGCTAACTCACAAGCGACCTCCCTAACACGTTGCAACACCTCAAAAGGGCCAATAAATCTTGGACTCATCTTGCCTTTCTTCCCGAACCTCATGACTCCTTTCATAGGCGATACCCGAAGAAAAACCCGATCATCAGCCATAAATGCTATGTCCCAAACCTTCTGATCCGCGTAGCTCTTCTGCCTGGACTGAGCTGTGCAAAGTCTCTCCTGAATCACCTTCACCTTGTCCAGGGCATCCCGAACCAAGTCTGTACCCCACAATCGGGCCTCGTCCGGCTCAAACCATTCCACAGGAGACCCGCATCACCTGCCATACAAGGCCTCATATAGCGCAATCTGAATGCTGGACTGGAAACTGTTATTGTAGGCAAACTCTGCAAGGGGCAAGAATCGATCCCATGACCCTCCAAAATCCATCACACAGGCATGGAGCATATCCTTGAGGATCTGAATCGTGCGCTTGGACTGCCCGTCCGTCTGAGGGTGAAAAGTTGTGCTCAACTCTACCCTGGTGCCTAACTCCTGCTGAACGGCTCTCCAGAACCTTGAAGTGAATTGTGTACCTCTGTCAATGATAGATACTGGAATACCGTGGAGTTGAACAATCTCTCTGATATAAATCTCAGCTAACCTCTCCGATGAATATGTAGTCAGTACCGGAATGAAATGGGCTGATTTGGTCAACTGATCCACAATCATCCAAATAGCATCATGCTTCCTCAAAGTCCGAGGAAGTCTAACCACAAAGTCCATGGTGATCCGCTCCCACTTCCACTCTGGAAGCTCAATCTGCCGAAGTAACCCTCCTGGTCTCTGATGCTCACATTTGACATGCTGATAGTTGAGACACTTGGCTACAAACTCTGCTATATCCTTCTTCATTCTTCGCCACCAATAGTGCTGTCTCACATCCTGGTACATCTTCGTGGTACCCGGATGGATGGAATACCGCGAACTATGGTCCTCCTCAAGAATCAAATCTCGAAGCCCATCTACGTTGGGCACACAGATACGGCCCTGCATCCTCATCACCCTATCCTCTCCTATAGTCACATCTCTGGCATCACCCCGTCGGACTCTATCCTGGAGAACTAAAAGGTGAGGATCATCATACTGGCACTCCCTGATACGATCATGGAGGGAAGATCGAGCAACCATACAAGCTAATACCCGGAAAGGCTCAGAAAGATCCAATCTCACGAACTGACTGGCTAAGGAATGAATATCTAAGTCTAGAGGCCTCTCAGCTGCATGAAGGTATGCCAAACACCCCAAACTCTCCTCCCGACGACTCAAGGCATCGGCCACCATATTGTCCTTCCCCGGGTGGTAAATATGGTGATGTTATAGTCCTTTAGAAACTCTAACCACCTACGCTGGCACAAATTTAGATCCTTCTGCATGAATATGTGTTGCAAACTCCGGTGATCCGTAAATATCTCACAGGGAACACCATATAAATAATGACGCCATATCTTCAGGGCGTGAATAATCGCTGCCAATTCGAGATCCTGAACAGGGTACTTCTTCTCATGGACCTTCAACTGCCTGGACGCGTAGGCAATCACCCTACCGTCCTGCATCAACACCGCTCCCAAGACAATCCTCGAAGCATCACAATAAACTGTATAGGATCCAGAACCGGTAGGCAAAACCAACACAGGAGCTGTATTCAGGGATGTTTTGAGCTTCTGAAAGCTCTCCTCACACTCCTTAGTCCATATAAAAGGTGCACCCTTCTGGGTCAGTCTGGTCATAGGCGCTGAAATGGATGAAAATCCCTCCATAAAACAGCGATAATACCCAGCCAAACCGAGGAAACTGCGGATCTCAGTGGCTGAGGATGGTCTGGGTCAACTCTGAACTGCCTCCACCTTCTTCGGATCTACTTTGATCCCATCCGAAGACACCACGTGGCCTAGGAATGCCACAGAATCAAGCCAAAATTCACACTTAGAAAACTTGGCATGCAACTTCTTCTCCCTCAATGTCCGAAGCACGGTCGTCAAGTGCTGCTCATGGTCCTCCTAGGACCTAGAATATACCAGAATGTCATCAATGAACACAATGACGAAAGTATCAAGATACGGCCGAAATATTTTGTGCATCAAGTGCATGAAGGTTGCTGGGGTGTTGGTCAGCCCGAATGACATAACAAGGAACTCATAGTGGCCATATCTGGTCCTGAAGGCAGTCTTTGGGATATCCGGTTCCCGAATCTTCAGTTGATTGATAACCCGAACGTAGATCAATCTTGGAGAACACTCTACCACCCTATAACTAGTCAAATAGATCATCAATGTGAGGCAATGGGTACTTGTTCTTCACTGTCACCTTATTCAACTGCCGATAGTCAATACACATACGCATTGAGCCATCCTTTTTCTTCACAAATAATACCGGAGCGCCCCAAGGTGGTATACTAGGCCTGATGAATCCTTTCTCAAGCAACTCCTGTAAATGTTCCTTCAACTCCTTTAGCTTAGGAGGAGCCATGCGATAAGGAGGAATGGAAATGGGCTGAGTGCCCGACAACAAGTCAATGCCGAAATCAATGTCTCTATCAGGTGGCATACCTGGAAGATCAGTTGGAAACACATCAGGATAGTCTCTGACAACTGGAACTGACTCCACTATAGGGGTCTCGATACTAACATCTCTCACATAAGACAAATATGCATCACACCCCTTCCCAACCATCCGCCGAGCCTTAAGAAAAGAAATGACTTGGTGGGGAGTATACTCCAAGGAACCTCTCCACTCTAACCTCGGAGATCCTGGCATGGCCAGCGTCACGGTCTTGGCGTGACAATCAAGAATAGAATAATAGGGAGACAGCCAGTCCATACCCAATATAACATCGGAATCTACCATACTGAGTAGTAGAAAATCAGCTCTGGTCTCAAAACCACTGATAGCAATCAAACATGACCGATATACGCGGTCCACAATAAGAGAATCTCCCACCGGAGTAGAAACATAAACAGGGGAACTCAAAGAGTCTCGGGCTATCCCCAGATGTGAAGCAAAATAGGAAGACACATATGAATATGTAGAGCCTGGGTCAAATAATACTGATGCATCCCTATGAAAAATGGGAACAATACCTGTAATGATTGAATTTGAAGCAATGGCCTCGGACCGGGACAGAAGAGCATAGTACCTGGCCTAGCCTCCTCCTCTAGGGCGACCTCCACCTCCGCGACCTCCACCTCGAGCTGCCTGAATTGGTAGGGTAGCAGTTGGGGCTGGAAGAATAGCTGGAGGACCTGGAGGAAGGCGTGGAGCCTGATAAATCTGAGGGGGTGCACCCTGATAAGTCTTAGGTGGTTCACTCCTCCCCGATCTAAGGCAATCCTTGATCATCTGCCGAGGGTCACCACACCAAAAAAAAACCCTTTAGGGACGCAATGGCTGCTGCTGACTCTAAACTGGCCTGCTGGACTGGCCAGTGATAGCACCTCGAGCTAGAGGCACCTTAGATACCGGTGGTGCATAATAAGGCTCCTGAGGTCTAGAAGGAGCTGGAATACCGCTGGCTGCTGGAAGAGCTGAATGAATGGGGAGGCTCACAAAACCTCTACCATGGCGTGCTGCAGGTGTAAGAACTCTTGAAAAATGACCCGTCTCTCGAGACCTCTTGGGCTTCCTCTCCTCTCTGTCCCGAGCCAACATACTCTCAATCCTCCTAGCAATGCTCACGACCTCTTGGTAAGTAATATCTGTCTCCTGCTCTTTGGCCATGCTAGTACAAATGCTGGGATGGAGCCCCTCAATAATACGGCGGACTCTCTCTCTCTGACCATAGAAACCAAAGCTGGTGCATGTCGTGCCAAGTCACTGAACCGGACTGCATAGTCTGACACGATCAAGGTACCCTGGCGTAGCTGCTCAAACTCTGCACGCCAAGCATCCCTGAGACTCTGAGGGACAAACTCGAGCAAAAACATCTTTGAAACTGAGCCCAAGTAAGCGAGGCTGCCTCGTTCGGACTACTAAGCTCAAATGCATGCAACCACTGATAAGCTGCTCCTCTTAGCTGGAAAGTAGTAAAAGAGACCCCACTCATCTCCACATTACCCATGGTGCGAAGGATATGATGACAGCCTTCAAGAAAACCCAAAGCGTCATCTGAAACCAATCCGCTGAAATCAAGCGGGTGGTACTTCTTGTATCTCTCAAAACGGAGCTGCTCAGACTCAAATACAGCTGCTCTGGCCTTAGGCTAAACTGGGGTTGCAGGAGGCATGGGGATATACTCTGGAACCTGCCCTATATGAACCTCTACTCAGGAGTACGGGCTGCGGGAGTCTGTGTCCCTCCCCCGGCCTGAGATGTAGCTGGGGCTATTGGAAGTAGTCCCGCCTGAGACAGAGTACTAAAAGCACTCATGAACTGGGCCAAAGTCTCCTAGAGGTCTGGAGTGACAGTAGGGACCTCCTGTGCCCCTCCAACTGCAGCTGATGGGGGCTCCTCTGCCTCTGCCCTGGCTGGTGCTCGGGCCGCACCGTGTGCTCGCCCCTGCCCCGGCCCCTGCCTCTGGTGGCTTTGACTGGGGGCTCGGGTGCCTGGTCATCAGTACATCCGGTACGGGTACGAACCATCTCAAGTAAAAATAGAATAGAGTTTAGGAATTTGATGACGGTAACCAGCATGAAAAGGAATTCCAAAGAATTTGATTGTTATTAACAGTTACATAGCCTCCCGAAGATAGATACGGGTGTCTCCGCACCGATCCGCAAGCCTCTAATAAACCGACTTGTGATGTTGTGACTCCTATGAACCTAGACGCTTTGATACCAACTTGTCACGACCCAATATACCCTACGAAAGGTATCGTGACGGCACCTAGTTTCTAGGACTAGATAAGCCTAGAAATTTGCGAAAAAACAACAGAATCAATAAAATAAAGACCAAAAGAAAGGATATCAACTAGATATAAGGTAGCTACTCAGCATATACAGTTTGCACTTCCCAAAACCCGGAATGTCACCAACAACACAAGCTAAACTCTATAGTTAAATATACAAACTGGAAATGAAAGTGTAGTCTCATATACGAACTATAGCTATGCTAAGATAGGAGGGGGACTTAGAAGCTCTGCGGACGCTGTAGAAATACCTCAAAGTCTCCCGAAGATCTGCTACTCTACTGACTCCGGAACTATGCGTTGGGACCTGGATCTGCACATGAGAAAAACATTCGCAGAATGGCGTGAGTACTCCACATTCGGTACAGCAGTAAGTGCCAAGCCTAACTCCAGTCAAGTAGTGACGAGGTCAGGTTGCGGCTCTACTGAGTTTGCAAAAATAACATATATAATTAACAGTTAAGTAAACAATAATAATTAACAGGAAGTAAAGCGAACCGGAAAGAACGAAGTAATAAATCTCAGTTCTGCACAGTATATAAACCAGGAGATAGTCGTACAATGCAATACAGGGGAAAGTCTCAGGTCTCGATCCGCAGTCCCAATGTGAATATGCAATGCAATGCAAGGGAAAGTCTCAGGTCATAGCCCGCAGTCCCAATGTAAATATGCAATGCAATGCAAGGGAAGGTCTCAGGTTATAGCCCGCAGTCCCAATGTAAATATGCAATGCAATGCATGGGAAAATTCCAGGTTGTAGCCGGTAGTCCCAATATAAAGATGCAATGCAATGCTAGGGAAAGTCTCAGGTCATAGCCCGTAGTCCCAATGTAAATATGTAATACGAGATGTATATCAGACATAGCGTGATTCAAAAGTTTGGGAAAAAAGTTGGCAAATACAAAGGAAAGGTACTTAACCCCGTTTCAAATAGTAGTAACGAGTGGAAAATCAGGTAAAATCTTTGGACTTGATAAAATCTTAAGCCGCTACTCAGTTAAACCAATAACCGAAATAATAGGAATTGAAGGTGAAGTATATCAAAAAGGAAACAATGGATTTAGTGAAAATATCCCGTACACGTACTCGTCACCTCACGTACACAGGGTTTTTATATCAAAAATAAGTTATAAATGCCTAAGGGAATTTGCCAACACAAAGTTAGGCAAGACACTTACCTCGACTGTGATAATCAACCTATAATCACGCTCTTGCCACGAGTATCCAAATCCAGGTGGCCCAAATCAATTCAATCCGATTGCATAGTGTAAATAGCATTCCAAGAAATCAAAATAACTAATAAATTCGAAGCTAACGCGCGAAATTAGGAATTTTGACCAAAATGCCCCTCGGGCCCACGTCTCGGAATCGGGTAAAAGTTATATTTTCCGAACACCATTCACTCACGAACTCACTCGACCAGAAACATCGAAATCCGATGCCAAAAAACCCTTAAATTCTCACAATTTCGGTTTGGGGAATATTCATCAAGTTCCAATGGTTTTCCCCCCATTTTTGATGATTAAACTAAGAAAAACAACGGGGATTAATGGTCTCACAATGAATTAGGATTAGAAAACGTTACCTATGATCCTTCTCTTCAAAGCCCACTGAAAATTTCCAATTCCGGAGCTCTCAAACAATTTTTAGACTTATGAAATAAACCCTCGGATTTTTGGAGTAAACACATAGGGATCTCGCACCTGTGGTCCCGATCACCGCGCCTGCGGAAAAAGCATCGCAGGTGCGGAATTCACTTAAGTCCACTGGGGCCGCACCTGCGGTCGTTTGGCCGCGCCTGCGGTCGTTTGGCCGCGCCTGCGGTCGTTTGGCCGCGCCTGCGGTTCCGCACCTACGGAACCCAGGTCGCACCTGCGGTCATTTGGTCGCGCCTGCGGTTCCGCACCTACGGAACCCAGGTCGCACCTGCGACCACTGGCCAAATCCCTCGCCATCGCACCTACAATCATCCCTATCGCACCTGCTTGTCCGCACCTGCGGGAAAACCTTCGCAGGTGCGAAAACACCAGAAGAGGTCTGGTTCAGCAATTTGATAAGTCCCAAATTCTCCCGTTTAGCATCCGAAAGAACCCCGAGGCCCCCGGGACCTCAACCAAAACCACCAACCGACCCTAATACCTTATTCGAACTAGGTCGAGCCTTAAAAACACGTCTCATAACATCAAAATCATCGATTATGCATAGATTCAAGCCTAGGAACTTAGGAAAATTCTAGAATTCACATCTGACGCCGATACACGTCTAAACTCATCCAAATGACCTCAAATTTTGCACACAGGTCATAAACGACATTACGGACATGCTGTCTCTTTCGGAAATCCATTCCGAGTCCGATATATCTCACCTATCGGCCGAATTTGCCAAAAATCTATCTTTTGCCAATTCAAGCCTAAATCCACAACCGACCTCGAAAACACATTCCGAGTACGCTCCTAACCCCTAAATCACCCAACGGAGCTAACGGAGTCGACGGAATCCCATTTCGGATTCGTCTTCATACAGCTCAAGCTACGACCAGATTTCTAAAGCTAAGATCCACATTTATGGACTATGTGTCCAAAATCACCCCGGATTTCATCACACTACGCACAGACAGGTTCCAATAACATAAATAGACATGGGAGAAACGGTAAATAGGGGATCAGGGCGTTAGTTCTTAAAATGACCAGCAGGGTCGTTACATAAATTAGCTTCTTCCGTAGACTAACAAGACTTCCTAATTGAATTATCGCTAAGACAATTAAGAGATTAAGCACATCCGGATATGGCTACAAGTAGTTCAATCCTATACCTAGGTAGAATCTATAAAATGAGGGTTAAAGACTCAAGTTCTTGTTAATTAATCTTTCCCAACCTCTAACTATCTTTTCCAGAATTAACTCGAAGTTAATGGGCGAGTCCTAGTGTTAGCTAATCCCTTTGGAAACATTAAAGAACAAGAATAATTAAAGAAACAATAACTCACTTCATAAATAAATGAAAATCGTTCAATACATAAGCACAACAAGGTATTTCATCCACACTTTAAATATGAATATTCCCATAAACAAGATTCAAGTGTTGGAAAAAAATACTAAACACTTAGATATACAATACAAAGCAAGGAAATGAAAAAATGAGCATAAAAGAGTAAGAAATTATCAACCAAAAGATTCAAATCTTCAAGACCCAAGTGTGTATGCAAGAACCCTAGCTTCCAAAACTTGTTTTCTCTAGTGTAAGGACTGAAAATTGGCCAAAGATCTGTCTAAGATGTAAAAGTTGTGTTACAAATGAGCTAGGTCGTGTATTAAAAGATTTTGGGGTAAAAACCATGAAATACCAAAAATGCCAGATTTCTACCCAGACTTAATGAATCACGATCGCGTAAATAGGCTTCTGATCGCGTAGAGTACTGATGAAAACCATTGCGATCACAGACTAGATCATGCGCTCACGTAGAGCATTTCAGAGCCGTTGACCTACTTCTTCATCGCGTTCGCAGAAGTTGCATTGCGATCGCAATGCATTATTTCCTAGACTTCTGCGATCGCGTATCACTGTTTGCGATCGCGAAGAGTAACTCTGGCAGCAGTCATTTTTCCACAATTTTCACATTTTGATTTGGTTTCTTCTATTTCTTCTCTAATTCACTTGATACTTTAAATATTCCAATAAACCTTAATAAATGCCTTAGTTTCTCAACAAAATTATACAAAAGCCTAAATATCAAGAGGAGATAAGTTGGTAAAATACCAACTTATCAAACCCCTAAACTTAAACTATTGCTTGTCCTCAAGCAATTCAACATCTAAGAACATCCTTCAATAAAATTACCAATCAAGCTCAATTGCATACCAAACATCACTTCAAGTCAAAAGGGTTCATTTAAGAACAATCTAATGACTTCGATTGGTACCAACGATTAATCCAAAGCATATGAATCACCACTTCTAACAAGTATCATTTCAATTCAAGTGCTGAAAAACTATATTAATCAAATTAGCAACCAAGTCATGACACTAAATCTTAAAAATTTGCCTCTTTATCACAATTATTTTCCCTCGTTCATTCCTCCCAGTTGAAAATGGGATTAAATTCACAAATCAAATCTCATGTGACATCACACTTTAGAAAAAATCCCACACTCATAAATTGCAATTCAACACATACATGGGATATCAAAAGGAGAGAATTAACTCTCTCTCACACAAATATATTCAAATGCACAAAAGTTGTGTCATAGGCTTGCCCTTCATGTATTTCTCCACTAATGTAGACACACATGGTTCAAAATCAATTGGGACTTAAGGGGTTGTAGTTTAGGCTTTTGGTTAAGGTAGATCACAATTTGGGTAAGAGTGACTCAAAACATCACTAAACACTACAATTTGCAAAAATTAAAGCACACTTTCTTCAAAACTTTTTCCACCCTTTCTTCATTTTTTAAAATTTTTTTTATACCTAGTCTTCCGTTTATTCACAATTCCTTATTTTTTCTTCCCCCTTTTTTATTTTTTTAAATATTATTCTTTTTATATTTTTTTTATATATCCCCTTTCACCTTTTAAGCAACTTCCACATCACAACTTTTTCGATCTTCACCCCCAAACTTAGGCTTTTAGCCTATGTTCATACTTCAAATTACTTAGGGTGGTAGGGTGACAAAAGAAAATAAATAAAGAATGATAGCTTGTAACAAGGTTTTCAAAGAAAAAGTTTAAAGACTCAAAAGGGGTTGACTAGGGAAAATATGCAAGGGTAGAAAATTTAGGCATAACAGCGGTCCAAGGAAGGCCCAACATCATTTTTCAAACCAAGTTAGTCTAGGATTTCACTTTGAAGCACATTCCGGGCAAGTTCTAGACTACAAAAGAACTTCGCAATAAATCTCATCACACGTGGCACATGAAAACTCAATTGGTATACAAATCCAAAATCCAATTGAAACCAATGAATCTCAAGGAAGTCACATATAGCCTAAGAAGTTATTTAGTGAATCAAAGAGCCAAAAATTGAGTCTAAAAGTCATGGTAATGATCTTTAATTCAATCATTTTTCTTTTTCAAAGATCAAGGATTCATATACCGAGGTTTAAATCACGTTGGTACCAAGAAAGTCACACGTTGGTTTATGGACACAAGTTCACACCCAAAAACCAAATTTATTCACTACCAGCTACTAAACTAACTAAAAACATATTTACCTATAAAAAATAAAAAATAAAAAAGACTAATCCCTTAAGAAAGTTTTCATGCCATCCATCATAGGGAAAATTCACCCGGTTCAACACGAATAAATTCTTTGGAAAAGAACCGCGGTATAAAGAAAAACCAAGGAGTTTCATTAATACTACTATGAAAAATAAAAATTAATCAAGAAAATGATAATGCTAACATGGTAGAATTAAACTACAAAATATTACTAATAAACTAAAAATGTCAACCAATCTACACAAGTTCACAAAAGATGGTCATGCTCTACATACATCCATCATATATGAGCCACCCCAACCTAAAGTATTTCATTGTCTCCGATGAAACTAAACAAAACAAGCTAAAATGAAAGAGGTGCTCCCTGAATGGTATCACTCGGAGTTGGAGGTACTGGGAACTAAAAGCTCCAAGTCATCCTTGTCAACATCGTCTGGTCCACAAAACTTCCTCAAGGTGCTCATTATCTTTTTCAGGAATTTGCTTTTCTTCTTTTCATGCTCTCTTTGCTTTCGCTGCCTCCGCTCAATATTCCACAACTTGGCTTTAATGGCCTGTTTCTCCTTAGCAAGATCTGAAAAAGTCAGAGCCTTTCCTTGGCCAGCTCGACCTGTGGATGTGCCCTCTCCGGACGGTCCAGAAGGAAGACCAGCAACAAGCTGGCGAACCTGCATCTCCATGCCATAAACCCGACGAGAGATATACATGAGAGTGAGAGGTCCCTGCTCAAGTGGTGTGATAGCAGTACAATTCCCAGTGGCCTCTGCGTGAGCATCAAGTGTCTTAGTGATAGTATCAGGGAACTGGCCAAAGGAGGGAGATGCTACATCAATATTTATTTTCTTCTGTGCATTCCCTGCTCCCTTTCTTAGCAGTAGATGGATGAGCTTCTCTGGGTTCTTTCCTTCTCTGTAGGCCTCTTCTCCACCCATGTTTCATAGCATAAATGGGTGATCAAGGATGGGAAGAACAAGATCTTGGCCCTTTCTTGTCACGACCCCAAATCCTAAACCGGCCGTGATGGCTCCTATCATGGAACTAGGCTAGCCAATAATCACATAATTACGGTTTCTTTCCTAAATCCCAACCATTTTCAAACATTTCATAAAGTATATAAAATTACTGAATTCATTAGGAAAAATAAACAGCTAAATAGTCTAAACCATCCCAAAAATCTGGAGTCAACATGTCATGAGCATCTAAGAAATATACCAACAAGTCTACTATTATATTACAAAATCTTCGAACGAATAGCTAGATTCAACAAAAGAAGGGAAAACAGAGATACTGCGGACGCTGAACAGCTACCTCTATATCCCGAACTCGGGCTCCGCACGGAATAGATGGCTAATGCTCAGTATCAGCACATGTATCTGCACACAAGGGTACATGGAGTAATGTGAGTACACCAACTCAGTAGTAATAAAAATAAATCAAGTCTAAGAGGCAAGAAACACATAAGAATCAATATCATCAGTTCACAATATGCACAGCCTTTCTTTCCAACAGTATATACATAGATATATGAAATCATCATGCCTTAAAACCGACTTCAGAAAAATCCTTTGAAAAATGTGTTTTCCAACAATTTCAGAAATAAAAATAACCGAAGGATTTAGTGTAAAATGAAATAAATCATAAGTAGTCCCTCGGGCAGAACATGAATCATAAATCGCCCCTCGGGCATAACATCACTCAGCACCTTACAACCACTCAGTATCAGCCCCTCATTCACTGTCACTCATTCCTTCCAATCGTTCATCACTCAGCACTCGGCACTCGACACTCAGCACTCGCACTCAGTAGGTACTTGCGCTCACTAGGGGTATGTACATACTCCGGAGGGGCTCCTTCAGCCCAAGCGCTAATATCAAGCCACCTCGTGGCGTATCATATCCTCACAATCAGGCCCTCGACCTCACTCAGTTAGAACCTCTCAAAAGCCTATTGGGCGTATCAGTAAAACGGGGTACTCGACCCAAAACATCCTTTTATATCTCAAAATAGTGTAAATCATAAATCAACAGTGATGAAATAGCAGTAAAAAAACCCAAGAGGTCTAAACAAGTCGGCACGAGGCCCCAAACATGGCTTATAGCCCAAATATAGCAATAGTCTTTAGAACACAATTTAACATATGATTTAGAGTAAAATACACAACTCAATAGTTGCCGCGAAGAGGACCAAGTCCAATCCAAAAATCAGTGTGCGTCACATACTCGTCATCCGACATGTGCTCCATTCTAAAAATAGTGAGAAATATGAAGTCCGAGGTTTCATACCCTCAGGACAAGATTTATAACCATTACTTACCTCTACCGGACCATAATACTAATCCACGATTTTCCCCTCAAATTGGCTCCAAATTGCTCTGAATCTAACCAAAACCAGATTAACATCATAAATATACGCTAAAGGAACAAAAACCAATCGAAAACTATCAATTTATACAAAATTCTCGAAATTCGGCCAAACCCGAGCCTCGAGCCCACGTCTCAAAATTTGATAAAATTTACATCACTAGAATTCTCGTCCTCCCACGATTCTATACGTACCAAGAACGCTAAAATCTAACCACAATTGCCCACTCAATTCCTCAAATGAAAATTCCAAACTTCCTCCCATTTTTCCAACTTTTCTACTTTTATTTCCCCAAGTTTCAAGCTTAATCCAGCAAAAAATAAAATAAAGACGAGTTTTATGATCCGGGAACTTACCTCCACTGAGGTCCTTCGAATTTTCCCTTCAATTTGCTCTCAACCCAGCTAAATCTGCATGCAACAATGGAGGAAATGCCAAAATATTCGTGGAGGCACCATTTTATATTGTTCTGCCCAGCTAATCCGCACATGCGGACCATTCCTCGCACCTGCAGACCCGCACCTGCGGTCCCAGGTACACACCATCGAAATCCCACTAACAGTCCAAACTTCGCACATGTGAGATACTTTTCGCACCTGCGGCTTCGCAGTTGCGTCCCATGCTTCGCACCTGCGGATTCCCCTTGCCTGGCCTAACTTCGCACCTGCGGCTCCCCATCCGCAGGTGCGGCCACACCAGTAGATTAACACCAACAGCTATTTGCTGCAATTTCCTAAGTTCAAACCTCCTCTAACCATCCAAAATCAATCCCGAGCCCCTCGGGACCCCAACCAAACATACCAACACACCCCATAGCATCATTCAAACTTAGTTGAGCCTTCGAAACACCAAAAATAACACAAAAACACCAAAATTACATCCAATTCAAACCTATGATACCGAAACCAACCAAAACACATCCGATTGACCTGAAATTTTGCACACATATCGAAAATGACATTACGAACCTGATCCAACTTCCGGAATCCCATTCCGACCCTGATAGCCTATTTTCCACTACCGACCGGAAATCGCCAAAAACTAACTTTCGCCAATTCAAGCCTAATTCTACACCGGACATCAAAACTTCATTCCGAACATACTCCTAAGTCCCAAATCACCTAACGTATCTATCCGAGCCATAAAATCCGCATTCCAAGGTTGTTTACCAATAAGTCAACTCCCAGTTGGCTTTTTCAACTATTAAGCTAATTTAAGAGACGAAGTGTCTCAATTCTCACCACAACCACTCCGAACCCGAACCAACCGACCCAACACAACATAAATAAGCTAAGAAACATATGGTAAATCATAAAAGGGGAAAATAGGGCTACTCTCACGGAACGACCGGCTGGGTCGGTACATCCTCCCCCTCTTAAACAAATGTTCGTCCTCGAACGAGTCTACAAACATACCTGGAGTCTCGAATAAGTGAGAATATCTGCTCTGCATCTCCCGCTCGGTCTCCCAGGTGGCATCCTCCACCGATTGTCCCCTCCACTAAACCTTCATTGAAGCTATATCCTTAGACCTCAGCTTTATGACCTGACGACCCAAAATATCACCCTCGAGTTGAACCGTGCTGAAGTCCAAAACATGAGACAGGTCACCAACATACTTTCGGAGCACCGAAACATGGAACACCGAATGAATACTCAACAAGCTGGGAGGCAAGGCAAGTCTATAAGCCACCTCCTCAATCCGTTAAAGCACCTCAAATGGCCCAATGAACCTGGGACTCAGCTTTCCCTTCTTCCCGAACCGCATAATACCCTTCATGGGTGACACCGTCAGCAACACCTTCTCCCTAACCAAGAAAGACACATCCCGGACCTTCCGGTCCCCATAGGTCTTCTTCCTAGACTGCGCCGTGTGAAGCCGCTCCTGAATCAACTTCGCCTTACCCAACACATCCTGAACCAAGTCTGTGCCGAATAGCCTAGTCTCACCTGGCTCAAACCAGCCAACCGGAGATCTGCACCTCCTACCATATAAAGCCTCATATGGATCCATCTAGATACTCGATTGATAACTATTATTATATGCAAACTCAACGAGTGGTAGAAACTGGTCCCATGAACCCCCAAAACCAATGACGCATGCACGCAACTCTCTCTGTATGGCTCTCCAAAACTGAGATGTGATTACCTCTGTCACAAATGATAGAAATCGGAACCACATGCAGTCGGACAATCTCCCTGATATAAATCTCAGCTAACCGCTTCGAAGAATAAGTAGTACCAACAGGAATGAAGTGCGCGGACTTGGTCAGCTGATCCACAATAGCCCATATAGCATCAAACCTCCTCGAAGTCCGTGGGATCCCAATTACAAAGACCATGGTGATCCACTCCCACTTCCACTTTGGAATATCTAATCTCTGAAGCAATCCACCTGGTCTCTAGTGCTCATGCTTAACCTACTGACAGTTGAGGCACCGAGCCACAAACTCAACAATATCTTTCTTCATCCGCCTTCACCAATAATTCTGTCGCAGATCCTGATACATCTTCGCGGCACCCGGATGGATGGAATACTGCGAACTATAGGCCTCAGCTAGAATCAAATCTCGAAGTCCATCCACATTGGGCACGCAAATCCGTCCATGCATCCTCATGACCCCATCATCACCAATAACCACATCCCTGGAATCACCACGATGGACCATGTCCTGAAGAACAAGCAAGTGTGGATCATCATACTGGCGTGCTCTAATCTGATCATAAAGAGAAGACCTGGAGGCTACACAATCCAATACACGGGGAGGCGCTGATAGATACAATCTCACCAACTGACCCGCTAAATCCTAAACATCAAGTGCTAATGGCCGCTCTGCTACTGGAAGGTAGGCTAGACTCCCCAAACTCTCCGCTCTGCGACTCAGGGCATCGGTCACTACATGGCCTTCCCTGGGTGATATAAAATAGTGAGGTCATAGTCCTTGAGAAGCTCCAACCACCTCCTCTGGTGCAAATTCAGATCTTTTTGCTTAAGCAGATGCTGCAAACTACGGTGATTAGTGAAAACCTCACAATGCACTCCATACAAATAATGACGCCAAATCTTCAAGGCGTGAACAATAGATGCTAGTTCAAGATCGTGCACTGGATAATTCTTATCGTGCACCTTTAACTATCTGGACACGTAGGCAATCACCCTACCGTCGTGCATAAAAACCGCTCCAAGGCCAACTCTCGAGGCATCATAGTAAACTGTATAAGAACCTGACCCGTAGGCAAAATCAATACCGGAGCTGTAGTCAAAGCTGACTTGAGCTTCTGAAAGCTCTCCTCACACTCCTCAGTCCACCTGAACTAAGCACCCTTGTGGGTTAGTCTGGTCATAGGTACAGCAAAAGATGAAAATCGCTCTACGAAACAGCGGTAGTACCCTGCCAAACCAAGGAAACTGCGAATCTCAGTAGCTGATGACGGCCTAGGCCAACTCTGCACTGCCTCTTATCTTCTTTGGGTCAACCTGAATACCCTTACTGGACACCACGTGCCCCAAGAATGCTACTGAATCAAGCCAGAACTCACACTTCGAAAAAATTTGCATACAATCTCTTCTCCCTCAAGGTCTAAAGCACAACTCTCAAATGCTGCTCATGATCCTCCCAAAAATCGGGCATACACCAAGATATCGTCAATAAACACGATGAAGAAAGAATCCAGATAAGGCCGAAATACACTGTGCATCAAGTGCATAAAGGCTGTTGGGGCATTGGTCAGCCCAAAGGACATAACCAGAATCTCATAATGACCATATCTAGTCCTGAAAGTAGTCTTTGGGATGTATGGCCCACGAATTTTCAACTGATGATAACTGAAATGCAAGTCAATCTTGGAAAATACACTGGCACCCTGCAACTGATCAAACAAGTCATCTATACGAGGCAAGGGATACCAGTTCTTCACAGTAACTCTGTTCAGCTGCCGATAATCAATACACATATGCATAGAACCATCCTTATTCTTCACGAACAATACCGGTGCACCCCAAGGTGACACACTAGGCCGAATGAACCCCTTATCTAGGAGTTCCTGAAGCTTCTCCTTTAATTCCTTTAGTTCCACTGGCGCCATACGATAAGGTGGAATAGAAATAGGCTGGGTGCCTGGCACCAGGTCAATACCAAAATCAATGTCCCTGTCAGGTGGCATGCCCGGCAGGTCTGCAGGATACACGTCCGAAAATTCACGGACCACAAGAATTGAATCAATAGCGGGAGTCTCACCACTGACATCCCTTACAAAATCCAGAAAAGATAAACACCCTTTCTCAACCATGCGCTGAGCCTTCAGGTAGCAAATCACCCTGCTAGGCATATACTCAGAAGAACCTCTCCACTCAACCCTTGGACATCCCGGCGTAGCTAAGGTCACGGTCTTAGCGTGACAATCAAGAACAACATGACACAGAGATAATCAATCCATGCCCAATATCACATCAAAATCGACCATGCTAAGTAACAGTAGGTCCACTCGGGTCTCTAGACCCCCAATAGATATCACACACGACCGATACACACGGTCCACAACAATAGTATCGCCCACTAGAGTCGACACATGAACAGAGCTTACTAAAGACTCGCGGGGCATATCCAGAAAATGGGCAAAATATGAAGAAACATAGGAATATGTAGAATCAGGGTCAAATAAAACCAAAGCATCTCGGCAACAGACTGAGACAATACTTACGATCACTGCATCGAAGGCCATAGCATCTGACCTAGTTGGAAATGCATACATACGGGCCTGACCTCCACCTGCTCGACCTCCCTCTCTAGGGCGGCCTCTAGTTGACTGGCTACCACCCCTGGCTGCCTGGGCGGGTGGTAAAGTAATTGGAGCTGAAGTCGAGGCTGGCCCCTCTGCTGAGAAGAACCATCGGGACGACGGGAACACTGCCTCCACATGTGCCCAAACTCTCCACACTCAAAACAACTCCCTGGAGCTGGAGGAGGGGACTGATAAAAACCCCTGGCACCAGAATGGCCACTGGAGGACTCATGCATAGAAGAACTCTAAACTGGTGGTGCTCGATCTGCACTCTGAGCTGGGAGGGCACCGAATGAAGAACGGCCTGTTTGAGAACCACGGGGACCATACCCGGAAGATGCACCACTATAAGCTGAGCGGATTGACTGAGGAGGCTTGAATGAACGGCCTCTACCATGCTGAAACTACCCCGCGGAAGGAGCACCACTAGAACTGCCCAATCCGCGAGACCTCTTGGCCCCCCTCTCCTCCCGCTCCTGGCGGCGAACCGACTCAATATCTCGAGCAATATCAAATACCTGCTCGAATGTAGCATCAGATACTCTCTTCCGGGTCATAAATAGGCGGAGCTGATAAGTGAGGCCATCCACAAACCTCATAACCCTCTCCCTATCAGTAGGGACCAACTCGGTAGCATGATGAGCCAACTCCGAGAACCGCATCTCATACTGCATCACTGATAGCTCCCCCTGGCGCAGCTGCTCAAAAATCTGCGCTGCTCCTCCCTGTGAGACTGGGTACATACTTCTCCAAGAAGATAGTGGAGAACTACTGTCAGGTGAGGGGTGCTGAACCAACATGCCTACGCCTCTCAAAAGATTCCCACCAAGTGAAAGCTGCACCAGAAAACTGAAACGTAGCAAATGAGACCCCACTGGTCTCCAAAATTCCAGCAATACTCATTGACACTTATCCAGAAAACCCTGGGCATCCTCGCCCTCAGCACCACTTAATGTCGAAGGTTGTTGTCTACTAAATGTCTCCAGTCTATGCTGCTCGTCCTCTGGCATAGCCGGAACCACGAAGTCCCGAACTGGAGCAACCGGCTGGGCTGGAACCGCCCCCAGTGTCTGCTGGCCCTGAGTAACCTGCTCAGGTGTCCGGGCAACTGGAGTCTGACTGCCTACCCCGGCCTGAGAAGTGGCGGCAACTTCCTGAGCAAGGGTGGTACACACCATCAAGATCTGAGCCAAGGTCTCCTGAAGACCTGGAATAACAATAGGCACTACCGGTGCCTGAGCCTATCCTGCTGGAGTATCTGTGGCAGGAATCTGACCCTGAACAGTAGGGGGATCAACTGGCACTGCCCTGGCTGCTGCATGGGCTAGCCCCTACCTCTAACACGGCCTCGACTGCAGCCTCGACCTCTCGTTGGTCTAGCTGGTGACTGATCATCCTTATCGATAGTGCGAGTCCACACCATTTGTGAGAGAAGGAAACAACAGAAGTTTAGATTTCCAGAATCAACAAGATTGCACGATAGAATTGAAGAAAAATGAGACTGTTCCTAAGGGTTCCCCAGCCTCTCGAAGATAAGTACAAACGTCTCCATACCGACCCGGAAGACTCTACTAAACCTGCTCATGACAAGTCCTATATAATCTTATTTCATCTCAAACCTCCTTCAAGAGGTGAGTGTGGTTTATTCACTACCACTAGCACGTTCATATTCTTTGAAGAATGAATGTGTATGCAAAATTAGATGTTGTCACATTTACATCATAAATGGATCATAATTGTCACGACTCAATTTCTCTCTGTTGGGTATCGTGACGGCACCTAGTCTTAAGGACTAGGTAAGCTTAATATTAAATGAACATGAAACGTAATATTGAAACTTCTAAATGCTTTTGAAATAAATCTCTATACATTGCACATTTCCCCAAAACCCGGTGAATACAAGTCATAAGCTTTAAAGAATTTATACTAAGATTCCTAATTACCACTGTTCGGAAATAAGTACAACAGTGTATATACAAAATGTAAGACGGTGACTCTGAAACCGTGAACGCTGAAGCGGTTTTACCTTGAGTCTCCACAACAGCAACTGCACTGCTAATAACCAATTAACCGGCTATGCGAAACCTGGAATCTGCACAAAATGCGCAGAAGAGTAGTTTGAGCACAGCACAGTGGTGCCCAGTAAGTATCAAGACTAAACTCGGTAAAGTAGTGACGAGGACTAGTCAAGACACCCGCTGGTCTAATAAATTAAACATGCATAAATATAGAAAATGACAGAATATGACATCTGTCTAATGACTACACAAGATAGTAATTAACAGAACAACTACAATGCAGAAGGAAATACAGCAAATAACAACGGAACAACATAATAATACACAGAAGGATGAACATAAATACAAGCCAAAACCGGTAACCACAACACAATAAGAACACAGTAACTCAGAACAGCATTAGTTTTTCCACATCAGGCCTTAGTCAACAACCCAATAAATTGGTCAAATCTTTGAGTGAAACCTTTCCCTCGCAAGGTTATATTGAAAGCTTTTAAAATTATAATCATTCAGTAGGAAAATTTCCTTTGAAATATACTTCCTCCAAAGATATATAAATATACTTTACAAAACGAAATCCTCAAACGTAATTCATTTCAATAAAAGCTTTTCAAATGTACCTTCCTAGTAAATATTTTTCAAACATAATTTTTTTCAAGGTAAATGCTTTCTAAACGTAGTCTCCTTCAAGGTAAATGCCTTTCAACTTTACTTTTCAATAATAGTCCTTCAAACACAATTTTCTTTAATATAAAACAACCGGGATTCCGTCCCATAGTACAAAATTTATCATGCATTACAGGGGAATCTGGAATACGTCTGTAGTCCCAAAATAAATATGCAGTGCTGGGCGATCTCCCGGAATATGTACATAGTTCAAAATTTATCATGCAGTATAGGGGGATCTCCCGGAATACGTCTGTAGTCCCAATTTAAATATGCAGTACAGGGGGATCTCCCGGAATACGTCTGTAGTCCCAAAATAAATATGCAGTGCTAGGGGATCTCCCTTAATACGTTCGTAGTCCCAATTCAAATATGAAGTACAGGGGGATCTCCCGGAATACGTCCGTAGTCCCAAAATAAATATGCAGTGTTGGGGGATCTCCCGGAATACGTCCGTAGTCCCAATTTAAATATGTAGTGTTGGGGGATCTCCCGGAATACGTCCGTAGTCCCAATTTAAATATGCAATGCAGCCAACAGAGCGTACAACTAGAACACGATAGAAATATCGTACATTGCCACAACAAACACAAAATCAACAAGGACAGAAATGCAGAGTGCGACAAGCAAATCACTACAAAGACTTAAATCTCAAGATTGGTAAAAATCACTCATAAGGAGTAGCCAATGAAGAGAAATACTAAGCGTAAAGGAAACAACTTAACCAGAGAGAAACAAGACATAACAACGAATCCGTAATATTCAAGTCAACAATAAGAAATCAAATCATTCCGGCAAAGGAAACAACTATAACCAACGGAATAAAACTCAGCTTGAACCAATGCTTAGTAATAGGCAACACCAAGAAAATACCATCAACATGGATGATTATCAAACTAAACCTAAGTAGCACTTAAGGGAAAATCATATAAATCACAATATACGACTCACGGGCATGCTTGACACCACGTATAGATATTCCATTTTCTGCTAAACAATTATAGGGCAAGAAGATACAAGTTCTAGCTAAGTGGGCAGTTTATGAAGAAAATATGACATGATGATAGAAGAGGTAAAATCTTCAGCTAAGTCGATTAAGTTCAAATAATCAACAAAGGAAATCTAAAAGCATGTAATCCTAATTTAAGTAGGAAGGATGAAATTAGCAATCAAGAACACAGTCATAGAAATTACAACTTCATACACAGGAAGTATAAGGACCTAAGAACCCTAAAAGGCCAACCTTCTGCAAATAAATCCGAGTACGCACTCGTCACCTCGCGTACACGGGCTACAATCAACATAAAAGACTCAAATCCTAAGGGGTAGTTCCCCCACACAAGGTTAGGCAAGATACTTACCTCAAAGACGACAACCCGGTACACTAAAATGAACTTCTCGGGCGAAAAGTCTTCCGCACGGCTCAAAATCAACTAAAACAACTTCAAAATACACATAAAATTTGTAAGGAACTATTCCGGATAATAAAGTTTCAATCTTTACAAAAATATAAAAATCGACCCAAAAGTTGACCCCCGGGCCCGCACCTCGGAACTCGTCAAATTTTATAAAAATTCGAATACCCATTCCGATAAGAGTTCAACCATACAAAATTTATCAAAATCTGATACCATTTGGTCCCTCAAATCACGATTTTTCATTTTAGAAATTTTCTTTCAAAACCAACCTTTTTCTCAACTCAAAACACAAATTAAATGATAAAAAACAACGACTAATTCATGGAATATATTTAATTCTAATTGAAGAACACTTATCCAATAGAATTTCGTGAAAACCCCATCAAATATCCCCAAGAATCGAGCTCTAGAAGTCAAAATGTGATAAAAATGGTGAAACCCTCAATTTTGCATTATATTTTGTCTGCCCAGAATTTTAACCATCATCGCGTGAGTATATATGCGATCGCGTAGAAGAAATAATTGCTGGCCCACAGTGTGCTACGTGATCGTATAAGAACAGATGTGATCACATATAAGGAAGAAAATGGCTACTCCCCAGTTGTGCTACGCGATCGCGGAAGGTCCTATGCGATTGCGTAGTGAAGAAATTTTCTGCTGCTCAGGCCACACTTCGCGATCGCGAAGCTGAGGATGTGATCGCGTTTAAGGGGGTAATTTGCTGCCCAATTGAAGGAACTATGCGAACACATGCTGAGGGAGGCGAACGCGAAGGATAAAAAATAGGGCTGGTCAACATTACACTATGCGATCGCGTCTATACTTATGCGATCGCATAGAAGGAAACATCAGATAGCAGATCAGCAGTGAAAAATAGGGGAAAATTTACCCGAAGCTCATCCGAAACATACCCGAGGACCCCAGGATCCCGTCTAAACACACAAACAAGTCATATAACCTAACACGGACTTGCTCGAGGTCTCGAATCACATCAAACAACAACGAAACGACGAATCACACCATGAATCGAACTTATGAACTTTCAAGTCTTCAAATATCTAAACTCATTCAGACACCTATCAATTCAACCCGGAATGGCGTCAAATGTTTCAGGCAAGTCCCAATTGACATCTCGGATCTACTCCAACTCTCGGAATCGCATTCTGACCCCGATATCCTAAAAAGTCAATTGAGGTCAAACTGCTCCATTTTTCAGCTTTCGCCGAATTACCTCAAATCACTCTACGAACCTCCAAAACCAATTCCGGACGTGCACCTAAATCTAAAATCTCCATACGAATTTGTTGACATTACCCAAAACTCATTCCGAGGCCGTTTACACAAAAGTCAAACCTCTTGTCAACTTTCATCGCTTAAGCTTCCAAAACTGAAATTTTCCTCCCATTTCGACTCTGGATCATCCGCTAACTGAATCCAACCATGCACGCAGATCGATATACACAATGTGAAGGTTTTCAAGACCTTACGCCACCGAACGAAGCTTAAATTCCCAAAACAATCGGTCGGGTCGTTACAATAATCATCTATATGTGCTTTACAAAATCTCATGTCAAATCTATGACAAATATTACTTTTAAAGAGTGAAAGATTATTTTGAGAATTTTTATTATTCTCATTATCACCTTGATGACGATTATAATTTCTTCTATTGCCATGTCTACATCCATTGATACCTTCACGGTAATACTTTGTCTTCTTTTAGACTTATCACATATTGCTATCATATTCTCTTAAAGGGAATGAGAAAGAAGCAAATTTAATGGGACGAGTTTCCACTTCTTTCCCCACAATCATATATGAATTTGATCATGCCAAGGCATAGAAATTTTACCACTTCAGGTAGTTATAATTTCTTGCAAACTCTATTAAAGTTATAATAAAAGTTTATTGTCTTTTCTTGTATTTAAAATCAAATTATAGAATTTCAAGAATTTAAAAGAGAAAATAAAGTAAAATCCTTACCTTAAATCCAGAATTTAATCATGAAGAATGTTCATGGAACAATTGACAATCATTTTATCTCAATCCCAAAGCTTCTTTAGAGTCTCATGCTAATAAGGTGTAATGAAACAATAAAAGAAGAAGAACAATATTGCAGAGAAAGAGAGAGGAAATTCTTATTGAATTTGGGATCCATTATAATGGAATATGACCCTTTTATTTATAGGGAAGAGTGGCTTAGTCACCAACTAAAATCCCTAAGATCTCTCTAAAATATAGACATTCACCTTAGATAGAATTCTATTTATAACAGGTAATATTTAAAACATCCATTAAAATTATTGTTCAAAAGATTACATTGTCTAATTAAAACCCACCATTAGCAGCGAATCCACCATCAACCCATATGATCTGGCCCGTAATGTAAGAAGCAGCAGGGAAGCAAAGGAAAGCTATTAGTGCAGATACCTCTTCAGGCTTTCCAGACCGGCCCATCGGAGTTTTGACAATAAAATGGTCTACATCTTCCTTTTGTTGAGGATTTTTCTGCAATCAAAGAGATTATTAGAAAAATTAGACAAATAAAACATAGTTATATCATTCTTCTTATTTGTAATTATCAGATACAATTTCTTCTAGTTTAAATTTTAAAAAATTATAACAGCGTCCGCATGAGATTTCTGATAATAGTGTAAATAGGGAGAAAATTTGGAAGGAAAATGCATAAATAAAAAACTAAAAATAACAAAAAGATGTTAAATAAGATAGGGGAGCCTTGGAGAAACATAAATATGTCTTCGTGTGACCTATAGGTTACGAATTCGAGCCGTGTAAGCAACCACTGATGCTTGTATTAGGATAGGTTGCTTCCATCATGCACCCCCTTGGGTCTGCCCTTTCCCAAAAACATATGTGAATATAGAATGCTTCGGGCAATGAGATGCTGATGTTTGGCCAAAATGCTACAATTTTAATACATTACGCGCAATATATTTTGTTGATTTAGTAATTAATTGTGCGACATTTGAGCTAAATTGTGTTATTTAATGTGTAGGAGTACCGGGAGAAAGAGTCTAATGAAAGTTGCACGAAAAGAGGACAAAAATGCAAGAAAAGAGCACAAAATCATCAAGTACCCAAACTTTGCTACAGACCAAGTAAAGCCAGCTTTATAGCTAGCTTGACCACGCTACATGCCAGGCGTAGCCAAGCTGATCACGCTATAAGCCTGGCCTCGCGACGTCTGTAGCCCGGTGATTAAAAGTTGCAGGTTAAAAGACTCCAACCCGGATTTGGACTCAAGTATTTCGGCCCTAGTATATAAATACTCCTCAAACGAGTTGAAAAAGGGATAGACACTATTTTTGAAAAGAAAAAGGTTAAAGAATACTGTGGAGCAAGAATCAAACGAGTTTTCCCTTCGTTTATCTCTTTACTTTGTAGTTTAATGTCTTTGAACATCATGATGATTGTTGATACATTTATAAGTAGCTAAACTTTCTAATCTAGGGTTTGATGGAACTTATTGGAGGATCATTTTCTATTACCTTTAATATAAATTAGGCTTTGATTTTTCTGTACTTGTTCAACCATGTTTTCATTGTTGTTTATTGAAGAGCTATCAATTAATTGTGCCTATTTAGTGTGTACTGCTTGAAAAAGGGTACACATTTAGGTAGTTGTTGAACAACATCACTCCTAGCGTATATGAGGAATCAATACGAAAGGTTTAAAGGTGGAATTAGGAACGACGAAACCTTTGTACGGTCATAGGGAGTGGTAAATTAGTGCCACTTGCGTAGTTCAGAAAAATACGTCTAGTAAATTATGGTAGTAACTGAAGAGAATTACGACACCTAAAGTACTCACGATCGGCAGAGAATACTTGGACGAATTTATAGAAAACATAACGGGGAGGATTCCGACAATATGGGAAATCATAATCTAGACTTTTCAAAATCTTGTCCACAACACTTTCTCTGTTAGTTATAAATTACTGCATTTTAATTACTTTGATCTTAGTTAGTAAACATTCGAATCGTTATTTAATATTTCTGAAGGTTGATTACTTGAATTCGTGCGAAACTCGTAGTTGTAATTAGTAGGTTAATTCCCTCTGGTATTCGACTCCGGACTTGTAAACTGGACTATATTTTCAACGACCGCTAGACATCTTGGGAGGCATAGTTGGGCATGATCAAATTTTGGCATCATTTTCGGAGAATTTACGGTGTTATTAATTACGGCTAAAAGAATTGTTAGATTCTTAGTTTAGTCAGCTTTCTCGACTTGAAATTCATTGTATTGAAACGCTAACGTTTGTAGTCTTGTGTGTTACAGGTGTATGCCTAAAAAATCCTCAAGAATAGGTGAATTGTATGAAGCATTATCGGACCCTGAGAAAGTTTTCAAGGCACTAAATCGATCAAAAAAGAAAGGCAATTGACAACAGAACAAATCGAACTAGACATGGGTGACGTAATAGACAATCCAAACAACAGAAACAATATGAATGACCCGAACAATAAGGGTGTGGAACCTTTTGTCCAGAAGTAGCTTGTATGATTGAGCGCACCCCACTACTAAAAACTTGGTAACTGCAACATGCTACATTTGTTGCTGAACAAGGGAATGCTCTCAAGGTCTTACATTGAAGATTTACAGCAGCATCTGAAAAACTTCCTGTTGATTTGTGTCACGCAAAGGTAACCGAATGTGACACCAGAAGTAATAAGACTATTGTTGTTTCCATTCTCAATGACGGGAGAGGCTCATACTTGGTTCAATTCGCTTCCCGTAAACTCCATCACTACTTGGGAGGAATTAGTCAAGCAGTTTTTGAACAAATTCTATCCACCCAATAAGACTTCCAAGAAAGTTGATGAAATACTGAGCTTCAGGTAGAAACCAGCTGAAACACTGCATGAAATGTGGGAGAGGTTCAAGGGGATGTTGGTCAAGTGTCCACACCATGGCATTCCTGATCAGATGTTCGGGCAAAGGTTCTATATGGGATTGGTAGACAGCTTGAAGGCCAATGTTCACACTTCAGTAGATGGACCATTTTTGAGCAAATCATTCAGAGAATGCAAGGTCGTACTTGATAAAATGGCTCAAAACTTAGAATGGATGACAAGATACTCTACAATCACTCATGTAGTTCACTCTGTAGCTCTAGACCCAAACAACTCCATGGCTGAGAATATGGGTACTTTGATGATGCAATTGAGTATCCTAGCTAAAAAGATTGATGATTCAGGCCAAAAATAGGTGCACATAGGTGACACGACAAATGGAGGATTATGCACACCATGCATTAATCAGCCATATGTGTGCTCGTGGAGTGGTGAGGGTGATAACTAGAAATATCAAGAGAATATGAACTATGTGGGAAACTATGGAGGCCAGAGACAAGGTGGCCAGACTTGGGGACAACGGAATCAACAATATAGGTCAGGGCAGCAACAATACAATAATAATAATAATAATAATAATAATAATAATAATAATAATAATAATAATCCTGGAGTTGGCCGACCACAGGGTAAGGTTGTGCCTTATCAAAGGCAACAAGGGTACAATCAGCATCTAGCTTATCAACAACCTCAACAACAAAGATAGTACGATAAGATGACGGGTTTGTTTGAAATTAAAGGAATGATGCAACAACTCATTGGGTCCAGTGGGAAAATGGAGGAAAAGATCCACCAGATCCAAGAAAAGGTAGTATCACATGACTCAGCTATCAAGGGCATTAAGATTTAACTAGGGAAAATATCTATTGCCCTTAAAAATCATGCTCAAAGGACGTTACTTGCGGACACACATGTTATCCCAAAAGAGAAAGGCATGAAGCACCTGATGGATGTGAGTTTGAGAAATGGTGGAGATCTTGATTTAGAGCAAGAAATTACTGTGAGAGCTTACCAACTGAGATACTCGTGTCAGTACCAATTGAGGTGGATGAGTCAACTGAACAAATAGAAGTAAGAGTGCAGCCAGCGCAGGAGGAACTAAGAAAAGAGAAAGAGGTTGTAAATGGGACTGATAAAGTGCAAGAGAAGGCATTAGAAAAGTGCCTGAGTAGGATCTAACTCAAGTCACAGGAAAAAAAAAAGTGACAGCCAGCACCCTTCCTGCAGAGGTTAGCCAAATATCAGAAAGATGAGCAGTATAAGAAATTCATGGAGATGTTGAAGCGGATTCAGGTGAACATTCCCCTGATTGATTCCTTGAGGAGATGCTCGGTTATGAAAAAATGATGAAGTACATGATGTCTCACAAGTTTGACTTTCAAGACTTGGTCAATATGGAACTAACTTAGACATGCAGTGCTGTCGTGACAAGACCTATAGCCGAGAAGCTAACAGACCCAAGGAGTTTCACAATTCTGTGCACCATAGGCAGCTATGCTTTTTCCAAAGCATTGCGTGATTTGGGCGAGCATAAACTTGATGCCATTGGCTATCTATAAAAGGTTAGGCATTAGAAGGGAAAGACCCACATCCATGTTACTGCAGCTAATCCGCCCTAACGGTGAAGAGGTCATCAAGTATACTTGATGATGTAGTTGTGCAGGTTGGAAAGTTTCTGTTTCTTGCATATTTTGTCATTCTAGACTGCCAGGTTGATGAAGAAATTCCCATAATTTTGGGGAGGCCATTCTTGGCCATAGGGGGAGCTTTGATTGATTGTGAAACTGGGAGCTAAAAAGGAGATTGAAAAATGAAGAAGACATTCAATGTACAGAAGTCTATGTGGCAACCTAGTGAGTTTTGTAATTACTCTATGATCAAAGTTGCGGATGTGATTTTGGAGGAAGAAGATGAGGCACTGAATGCAAAAGATCCCTTATCAGCCTGCCTAATGAACTTAGAAGAGGTAGATGGTTAGGACTTAGCGGAGTGGGTTTTGGCTCTTGAAGGCCAAGGGTACTGACAAAAAGCTCGAATTCGAGCCTTTACACTTAGAAGAAAGAAAGACCTCTCCAGCTAAGCCATCAATTGAAGAGCCACTGTAGTTGGAACTAAAGCCGCTGCCGTCTCACCTCAAGTATGATTTTGTTGGGACCTAGATCGACCTTACTTGTTATTATCTCATCTGGTTTGTTAGATGTATAAGTAGAACAACTTTTGCAGGTTCTGAAGGAGTGCAAGACTACAACTGGGTGGACCAATGGAGACAAAATGGATATCAGCCCAATGTTTTGTATGCATAAGATTCTACTGGAAGATGGGCACAAACCTTCCAGAGAGCATCAAAGAAGGTTGAACCCCAACATGAAAGAAGTGGTTAAGAAATAAGTGATCAAGAGGTTAGATGCGAGAATCATCTTCCCCATCTCTATCAGCAACTAGGTCTGCCCAGTTTAGTGTATGCCAAAGAAGGGTGGAATGATTGTAGTGCAAGATGAAAATGATGAGTTTATCTCAACGAGAACAATCACGGGACGATGAATCTGCATGGATTACAGAGGATTGAACAAGGCAACCTGAAAAGACCACTTTTTGCTGCCATTTATTGATTAGATACTAGATAGATTAGCGAGGAGGTCCCACTTTTGCTTCCTGGATGGATACTCGGGGTATAACCATATCTTTATTGCCCGGAAGGATGGAGAGAAAACATCATTCACCTGTCTGTATGGCACCTATGCTTTTTGGAGAATGTTGTTTGGCCTATGCAACGCACCCGCCACATTCCAAAGGTGCATGATGGCCATCTTCACAGATCTGGTAGAGGAAATAATGGAGGTTATCATGGATGATATCTCAGTGGCGGGAAACTCATTCCATGATTGCCTTATGAACTTGTAAAGAGTATTGAAGAGGTGTATGGAGACTAATCTTGTACTGAACTGGAAAAAGTGTCATTTCATGGTACATGGAGGTATAGTCTTGGGACACCTAGTGTCAAATAAGGGCATTGAAGAGGACCGTGCTAAGGTTGATATAATTGAGAAGTTGCCTCCACCCAGTTTCGTCAAGGCCATAAGAAGTTTCCTTGGTCAAGCCGGCTTCTACAGGCGGTTTACAAAAGATTTTTTCCAAAATTGCTAACCCTTTGTGTAATTTAATTGAAAAAGATCACCCTTTTGTGTTTTCTGATGACTGTAGGGTAGCTTTTGAGGAGTTGAAGAAGAGACTGGTGATTGCACCAATCATAGTAGCACCCAACTAGGAAAAACCTTTTGAGATGATGTGTGATACAAGAGACTATGATGTGGGAGCAGTTCTATGGCAGAGAAAGATAAATTCATGCATCCAATCTACTATGCAAGTACAACCTTAAGTGGTGCCCAACTGAATTACATAGTGACAGAGAAAGAGATGCTAGCAGTGGTGATCGCATTTGACAAATTTAAGTCATGCCTGATAGGCTCGAAGTTAATTGTGTATATTGGCCATGCTGATCTCAGGTACCTAATTGAGAAGGAGGAGTCAAAGTCGCGCCTGAGCGATGGGTGCTATTGCTGCAAGAGTTCGACTTAGAAATCTGTGACCGAAAAGGAACGGAAAAACCAAGTTGTTGATCATTTTTCTAGGGTTGAAGAAGCTAAAAGGAGGATTGAGGTGGGAGAGATCGTGGAGACTTTCCCAGATGAACAGCGTTTAGTCACAAACCTTGAGGTAGCGCTATGGTATGTAGATATTACAAACTACCAAGCGAGCAGTATTATTCCCTATGACTTGTCCTCTGTGCTGAAGAAAAAGTTCTTTCGTTATTGTCGCATGTACTTCTGGGATGAATCATATTTGTTTAGGATTTTTATAGATGACACAATCCGGGGATGTATTTCCCGAGATAGACCAAGCTTCTATTTTACAGGCATGTCATGATTCGCCTTATGGAGGCCATTTTAGAGGAGTAAGGACAGCTGCTAAAGTGCTGGAGTCGGGCTTTTATCCACCAACATTGATAAAAATGCACACTTTCTGGTAAAAATTTGTGATGAGTGCCAATAGACGGGGAATATTTCTCGTCGACATGAGATGCCCATGGACCCAATTCAAGAGGTGGAAGTATTTGATGTATGGGGAATCGATTTTATAGGACCACTTGTCAGCTCATATGGCAACAAGTACATATTGGTAACGGTGGACTATGTCTCGAAATGGGTAGAATCCATGGCACTCCCAACAAATGATGCAACGGGAGTTATTGGTTTTCTAAGAAAAAATATCTTCACCCGATTTGGTACTCCAAGAGAGATCATCAGTGATGGAGGAACTCACTTCTTCAACCGAGTCTTCGCAAAGTTGTTGGAGAAATATGGTGTTCGCCATAAGGTTGCCACTCCGTATCACCACAAACAAGTGGGTAAATGGAGGTTTCAAACAGAGAAATCAAGAGTGTTTTGACCACAACTATAAATGCTACTTGTACTGATTGGGCGAGAAAATTGGATGATGCACTATGGGCTTACCACACTACATTCAAAACTCTTATTGGTATGTCACCTTAAAATATATTTGAACATTTGATTCAAGTGTGTGGATTTGACTTATTATTTTGTTCTTGTTGTAAGAGCACATGATTTCGCAAGGGATAGGTGACATTATTAGATGTCTCTGTGATGTTAAGTGTTCAAGCCATGGATGCATTATGATAATGAGTCGATTTGTGAGGCTAGGATTGCTATAAACATGTTGCTTTGTGTTGATTAAATTTTTGAAATATGGCATAAAGAAAAGGGAAGTTTAATTGTTTCTATCAACCATAGTTATAGGTATGGTGTGTTTCGGATTTTTTAAAAGAAAATAAAGTGCTCTATGTTAATATGAATTGGTGGTTGACTCGACGACGAGCAACGTTTAAGTGTGGGGTGGTGATGTTTGGCCAAAATGCTATAATATTAATACATTACTCGCCCTATATTTTGTTGGTTTAGTGATTAATTGTGCGACATTTTAGCTAAATTGTGTTGTTTATGTTTAGGAGCATCGAGAGAAAGATTCAAAAGAAAGTTGCACGAAAAGAGGACAAAATGCAAAAAAAGAGCGAAAAATTATCAAGTACCTAAACCGTGCTACAGACCAAATAAATCTAGCAATATAGCCTGCCTTACCGTGCTACAAACCAAGTAAAGCCAGCTTTATAGTCAGCTTGACTGCACTACAGGCCAGGCGTAGTCAGCTTTGTAGCTGGGTTGACCGCTATAAGCCTAGCCTCGCGAGGTCTATAGCCCGGTGATTAAAAGTTGCGGGTTAAAAGAATCCAACCTGAATTTGGACTCAAATATTTCGACCCTAACATATATATACCAAACGGGTTGAGAAAGGGTTAGACACTATTTTCGAGAAGAAAAAGGCTACAGAATATTATGGCGCAAGAATCAAATGAGTTTTCCCTCCGTTTATCTCTTTACTTTGTAGTTTAATGTCTTTGAACATCATGATGATTGTTGATACATTTATGAGTAGCTAAACTCTCTAAACTAGGGTTTGATGAAACCTATCGGAGTATAATTTTCTATTACGTTTAATATAAATTAGCCTTCATAATTTTTCTCGACTTGTTCAACTACTTTTTCATTGTTGTCGATTGAAGAACTCTCAATTGGCTGCGCCTATTTAGTGTCTATTGCTTGGAAAAGGGTACACATTTAGGTAGTTGTTGAACAAAATCACTCCTAACGTATATGAGAAATCAATATGAAATGTTTAAAGGTGAGATTGGGAATAACGAAACCTTGGTACGATCATAGTGAGCGATAAATTAGTGCAGCTAGAATAGTTTGGAAGAATACGTCTAGTAAATTATGGTAGTTACTCGGAAGGGAATTATGACACCCAAAGTACTCACGATCGGTAGATAATACTTATGCGAATTTATAGGAAACATAACAGGAAGAATTCTGACAATATGGGAAATCATAATCCTAGACTTTTCCAAATCTCGTCCACAATATTTGCATTTTAGTTACTTTGTTTAGTTAGTAAACATTCAAATCATTATTTAATATTTCTGAAGGTTGATTACTTGAATTCATGCGAAACTAGTGGTTGTAATTAGTAGGTTAATTCTCTCTGGGATTCGACTCCGGACTTGTAAACCGGGTTATATTTGCAACGATCGCTAGACATCTTGGGAGGCATTGTTGGGCGTGATCAGCTGCCCTTTGTTTTAGTGAAAATTAAATAAGAAGAGCTTACTTTAAGAAGATTTAATCCAAATAGCCGTCCAACTAATATCTTAAACTTAAAATAGTCGGCGGATGTATAATATATATTTAATTCATATGTAATATATATATAACTATATATAATCAACGTATCATCTATGTATAATCAACGTATCATCTATGTATACCAGCAAAAAAAAATAAACATTAAATGTGACAAGCTATTTATGTAACAATCCCTTACCTTAATTGCTGTTTCAACAAGTGGGGTCATAATGACTCCTGGAGCAACCGAATTGATCCGAATATTGTCCTTGGCCCATTCACAAGCCAAACTCTTGGTCGTCTGATTTATTGCTCCTATTCAGTTAAACAAAATAAAAAGTTTTTCACTAAATTGATATTTTCTAGTGATTAAATTATTCATTAGTTGAATATATAATGTAGAGTTTTTTAAATTTAAGTATTTTTGTATGTGCAAAAAATTTCAGAAAGATTTTCTTTTGTCATATTCGGATAATTAAAGTACAATACTCCAAATTATGATAAAAGACTGAACAAAATATTGTTGTTTTCAAAACTGAAACAGAACGTTGTTCTTTTAGAGCAACGTCTTTCTAAACAAAACAAAATTAATCATCATAAATTAATGGAGTCAAGTAACGACTAAGCGAAAGAAATGAAGACAAATGAAAAAATTAAAATGAAATAAATGAGATATCTATTCAACTTCAATAGCTGATTTTATTCTATACAGAAATGTGGCCTTATTCAAACTAAAAAATCAAAATGATGGTTAAAATCAGTGGCAGATCTAGATTAGATGCATGCGATGAGTTTTAGGGTTTATTATGATTTTCTTACTATATTTAGATTTTTTTAATTTAAAGGAAACACAAAAAATTAATCATAACTAGTATTAGTACTAAGACAAATCATGTCAAATTATGATTTGGGTTTATTTGAATTATGTCCAAACAACTTTAAAATATAAGTATTCCAGAAAAAAATTATATATAATCATTAAATGTTAATTAAGAAGCAGAACATGAATTATTTTTCAAATCTCGCAGTGGATAACTTGTTCTCTTTTATTATATTTGTAACAACCCAAACCTTTGATTTCCACCGAACATAAAGGAAAAAACTCTTATGTCATTTTGTCTCAGTGTCAATATTAAAGAATACTGAACATGTCATTTGTGATTGTCAGGACAAAAAAAAAAAAAAACGGTTGTCATGCAGAAGCTAACAAAGAAAACCTTTGACAACGATAAATCATGCAACAAAAGAGAAATATACCAAAAGAGACACAAACATTTAACGTGGTTCAGTCAATTCACCTCCGTCTACAATCGAGAGAACATTGTCACAAAGAAGCAAACACAAGTGACACATTAACTCTTGTCCCATAAAGTTCTCCCCCTCAAACCTCATATGACTATATTGTGGATTTTACTGAATAAGAAGGAAGAATCCTCAATTTATAGAAGTTCAAACATTTTACTACAATAAAAAGGACTAGCCAAATATGAGACATTTATAATTTTCTTCGACAAGTAGGAAAATCCAATTATGGTAAATATATTTCCCTTTACTTCGAGAGATAGTAAAATTAATATGGTAAGAAAATCTGGACAAACACCTAACAATTCTCCCCCTTGGCCTGAATTTTCTGATATAATAAACTTGTTCCACCTTATTCACATAACCTTCAACATGTCGCACCTCCAAATCTCCATCACAAAATTTTTCTTGACGTGAGTAGCACTCCGGTCAAATTTCTAAAAAAAAAATCATGATTACTATTAAATAGGTTGCGGCTAGAACTAAACCAACCAAGATAAACTTGCCTTGAACCACGTCTGATAGTACTTGTTAGGACCGAAAAAATCAAGTGTCTTGCGGAATCTAACAAAATAAACCTTGAACGATGATAATCAGGCAACAAAAGAAAAATATACCAAAAGAGATACAAACATTTAACGTGGTTCGGTCAATTGACCTATGACACAAACGGAGATGAGCAATCCACTATATAAAAGAGAGTACAAAATATTGAGAGAACAACCTCACTAAGAAGCAAATACAAGTGGCGCACTAACACTTATCCCATAAACTTGTCCCTCTAAACAAGGCTCTTAATCCCATATGGATAAATTGTGGATGCTGCTGAATGAGAAGGAATGATCCTCAATTTATAGAAGTTCAAACCCTTTTCTACAAGAAAATGGACTAGCTAAATATGGGAGATTTATAATTTCCTTATACAAGAAAGAAAACTCAATTATGGTAAATATGTTGTCGTTTCCTTCGAGAGATAGTAAAAAAAAGTATGATAAGAAAATCTGGAAAAACACCTAACAATTTCCCTCCACCCAAGGGGGCCAAATATGTCTTCAAGTAGAGGAATTATTGACAGGATTTATGCCTGACAAATTTCTACAAGACTCATGCTTATCTGCAACCACCACATTTTCATCATATCCAAAGGATTTTTCATCAGTGTGTATCTTCTCAACCTCAAATAATTTCTCTTCCACGACCATTCTTATCCAATGATATTGTGATGACCCGATAGGCCATTTACAATTTTAACCTTAAATTATATGTTTTGAAACCTCGATTGGCTTTGTTTAGACTTCCTCGATTTGCGTGTGCAGTCAATGTCTTTTTCGGAGGGTTTTTATGTGAAAATTTGATAAAAATATGAAATTGTGCCATAAAACTCATTTGAGTTGACATCGGTCAATGTTTTGAGAAAACGGACCCGATCACTGTTTTGATGATATCGATGGGTTCTTATTGTGATTTGGGACTTGAGAGTATGCCCGAAATTAAATTCGAAAGTCTCTAGCTCGAATTATTGCAATTTATTGAAAACTAGAGGCTTAAGGGTTTAAAGAATTAATAAATTTGACCGTAGTTTGACTTTGTTGCTACCGGGTCTGCATTTTGGTTCTGAAACTTGTATAGGTTCATTAATGTAGTTATGACTTATCTGCAAAATTTAGTGCAAAATGGAGTTCATTTGACGTGATTCGGACGTCCGGTTGAAAAATTGAAAGCTCTTAAGTTTCATTGAAATTTCATTTGTTATGTTGTTCGGTTCGTAGTTCTAGGCGTTATTTTGATGTTTTGATCACGCGGGCGAGTTTATATGAAGTTTTTGGACTTGTGTTCATGTTTGGTTTGGAGCCTCAAGGGCTCGATTGAATTTCAGATAGGCTACAAAGTGATTTCGGACTTAGTAGAATAGCTTATGCTTCTTCTGCTACTGGTGTTCTACTGGAGGTCTCGCATTTGCGACCCTCGCTTCTGCGAACAAGGCTTCACATTTGCGAGCATGGGATGATTGGAGGACTTTCGCATTTGCGAGGTGAAATTTTGCATTTGGGAGGTGAAAGTTTACATTTGCGAACTTGCTTCTTCCCCATTTGCAAAGGCGGAGTCGTATTTGTGATTCAATGTGTTTATGGGCATTCTTCGCATATGCAAAGGGTGGTCCAAATTTGCGAGGGCCTGGGTTCACATTTGCGACGAAAACATCGCATTTGCGATGACTGTAATTTCTGAGAAGGTTTCACATTTGAGACCTCTCTCAAATTCGACCAAAATGTTCGCAATTGCGACATCTGCAATTGGTAAAAGAGGGGGGAAATGGGAGTTTAGCTCATTCTTCCAAATTCTCAACCCTAAAAACCTTAGAGGCGATTTTCCCAAGAGATTTTCTTCCTAAATTCATTGGTACGTGACTCTAACCTACTTTCTTTCAATTACCTATTATCATAAGATTTCAAGCTTAAATCTAGGATTTCCATTGTAAAATTGAGATTTAGACCTCGAATTGACGTCAGATTTCGAATTGAATTGCATAACCAAGTTCGAGGGTGAATGGGTGATCGGATTTTGGTCCAAACCTTGGGTTTTGACCAAGCGAGCCCGGGGTTGACTTTTGTTGAATTTTACAATAATGATCTAAATTGAAACTCTTTCATTCATGAGTAGTTTCTAAAGCTTAATTTGAATCGTTTGGTTAATAATTTGCTAGATTTGGTTTGTTTGGAGGCTTGTTCAAAAAGTCAAGGCCGTGATTGAATTTTGAGTGGATTGCGGAGCGAGGTAAGTATTGGGTTTAACCTTGATTTGAGGAAATTAGGAACCCTTGAGCTATGTGTTATGTGAAATTCATGTGTAGCAGCGTATATGTGAGGTAACAAGTGTATATACGCCGCCAAAATACTTGCTTCCCTGATTTTCGTATTTTATTAATTATTTCATTCCATGTATTAACTGTTACAACAACAACAAACCCAGTATATTCCCAACAGGTGGAGCCTGGGGAGGGTAGTCTGTATGCAGACCTTACACCTACCTGATGTAGGTAGAGAGGTTGTTTCTAATAGACTCTCGGCTTAGGAAAGGCAAGAAGAAGCAGAAAGCAAGAAAGGAAGAGAAAGGAAAAGGGAGAGATAAAGGATAAATAGTACCAAATAATAGCAATGGGGTAACAGGAGCATCAACACTTCTTCTCTTCACATGTCCGAACCATCTCAGCCTCGATTCCCGCATCTTGTCCTCCACGGAGGCTACTCCCACTCTATCCCGGATAGCTTCATTCTTAATCTTATCTCTCCTGGTACACCCACACAACCATCTCAACATCCTCATCTCTTCTACGTGCATGTTGGAGTTCTTGACCGGCCAACACTCAGCCCCATACAGCATAGTCGGTTGAACCACCACTCTATAAAACTCACCCTTAAGTCTTGGTGGCACATTCTTATCACATAAAACACCGGAAGTGAGCCGCCATTTCATCCATCCCGCTCCGATGCGATGTGCGACATCTTCGTCAATCTCCCCGTTACCTTGAATAATAGACCCGGGATTATTAAAACTCTCTCACTTGGGGATAACTTGAGCATTAAGCTTTACCTCTACGTCTGATTCGTGGGTCCCGTCACTGAATTTGCACTCCAAGCATTCTATTTTTGTTCTACTCAATTTGAAACCTTTAGACTCCAAGGTCTGTCTCCAAACCTCTAACCTCGCATTGATTCCGCTTCGCGTCTCGTCAATCAACACTATATCATAGGCAAACAGCATGCACCAAGGAAGCTCCCCTTGGATGTGTCGCAACAGTACATCCATCACCAAGGCAAATAAAAAGGGGCTAAGAGCCGATCCCTGGTGCAACCCCATCACCACAGGGAAATGTTCTGAGTCACCGCCCACAATCCTCACCCGAGCTTTAGAATCAACGTACATATCCTTAATCACCCTAATGTACGCTATCAGAACGTCGTTAGCCTCTAAACACCTCCACATGACCTCCATCGGGACTTTATCGTACGCTTTCTCAAGGTCAATAAACACCATATGCAAGTCCTTCTTCCTCTCACTGTACTGATCCACTAATCTCCTTACCAGATGAATCTCTTTCGTAGTTGAATGCCTCGACATGAATCCAAACTGATTCTCAGAAATAGACACACACCTCATCACCCTGGCCTCCGCCACCCTCTCCCAAACCTTCACAGTGTGACTCAACAGATTGATACCCCTATAATTGTTGTAATTTTGGATATTACCCTTGTTCTTGTAAAGTGTAACCATCGTACTCCACCTCTATTCTTCGGGCATCTTCTTCGTCTTAAAAATAACATTAAACAACCTAGTGAGCCACTCCAAGCCTGCTCACCCCGCGCTCTTCCAAAATTCCACCGGGATTTTGTCTGGCTCCATCGCTCTACCCCTGCACATCTTACGCATCTCCCCTTCCACCTCCTTTACCATAATCTGCCTACAGTACCCAAGATCTCTCCGACTCTCGGAGTTCTCCAACTCACCTAGCATAATGCGTCTATCCCCCTCCTCGTTCAACAGTTTATGGAAGTATGTTTGCCATCTTCTCCTAATAAATGCCTCGTCCATCAATACTTTGTCATCCTCGTCCTTGATGCACTTGACTTGGTCCAAGTCACGGGCCTTCCTCTTCCTCATCTTGGCCAACCGTTACAAGTTCTTGTCCCTGCCTTTTCCCCCGAGCTCCTCTTACAAACGAGAAAATGTCGCGTTTTTAGCTGTCGTCACTGCTAACTTTTCCTCTTTCTTTGCCTTCCTGTAACACTCCCATCTCCCCCTCGTTTGTACTCTCCACTAGCTTGAAATAAGCAGCTTTCTTAGTTTCCACTTTACCTTGACCTCACCATTCCACCACCAGTCCCCTTTATGACCCCCGGGAGAGCCCTTCGTGACCTCTAAGACCTCTCTAGCAGCTACCGTAATGCAATTCGCAGTCATGAACCATTTACTAGACGCGTCCCCCTACTCATCCAGGCCCTCATAGCCAACAACTGCTCCACTAACTCCTGAGCTTTGTACTTGGTCAAGTTACCCCACTTGATCTTAGGTTGCCTGCACACCGCCCTCTTGCTCCTACTCTTCTTGATCTCCAGGTCCATAACTAGGAGCCTATGTAGGGTCGTGAGGTGCTCACTTGGGATGACCTTGCAATCAGTGCAAAAACCTTTATCGCATTTCCTGCAGAGAAGATTCATGTCTTAACTGTTACATGCTTTAAATATTTCCCCTTTCTTTACTTGTTACTTGTCAATTATTATTCTAGTGTTAAAAATGTAAGATTCTCCCATGCTTCTATGAATGATTGTTACTTGCCTCCATTGACTTACTTGCATCCTTTAATTGCCATGTAATTGATTTGTCTTACTGTTTAATATTAATTATAGTGAATTCACAATTTGGCACAAGACTTCCTTTCTGGTTCTCCTTCATATTCGTTAATCGTAGAGATTCTTGTGATTCGAGTTGTTAAATTGATTGCACTCATTGATTTATTTATACTGATATGGTGGGATCCGGTTGCGTGTTGTAACATATGGAATAAGGCTGGATTTGATATGGTGAAATTAGGGTGAATTTATATTGATATGGTGGGATCAGGTTGCACGCCGCAACTGGTGAAATAAGGGTGGGTTGATATGGTGAAATAAGGGTGAATTTATATTGATATGGTGGTGTCGGGTTTCATGTTGAAACTGGTGAAATAAGGATGGGTTGATATGGTGAAATATAGGTGATTACGATACTAATTCTGACTATATGGTGGGATCGGGTTGCGCGCCACAACATATATTTACTTATTATTATTATTATTATTATATATATATATATATATATATATGGTGGAATAAGGGGGGATAGTGTTGTACGTTGGATCGGGTTGCATGCCGCAACTGTTTATGTGTTTCTATTCCTTATTGAGTTGTGTTGGCTTCGGTACTTTCACACGAGAATCTGAGGATTGGTATTTCTGGCATTTACTAGTTTTTCGTTGAAGAATGAGTTATTTTCATGAGTTAACTGCCTTATTGCGTTTTGTAAGTGACTCGCCTTAGTCTCGTCACTATTTCGTCAAGGTTAGGCTCGGTACTTATAGAGTAAATGGGGTCGAATGTACTCATACTATACTCTGCACTTCTTGTGAAAATTTTGGAGTCGGTCCCAGTGGCGGTCTGTAAATTGCTGGGGTTGACTATCGGTTTGGAGACTTGAGGTACAACTGCTCATCGTTCGCAGCCTTGAAATCCCCTCCTTTTAGGTACAGACAACTTTACTTTTATTCAGACCTTTATCTGTAGTATTCTAGTAGCTCATGCACTTGCGACACCAGATTCGGGCTGTATTATTCAGTTGTTATGTTTTTCCGCACTTTACTTCAAAATTTATTTCAGTTATTTCGATTGCTTTATTTTTATTTAATTTGAATTGTTAAACATAGATAAACTGTTCTAACGTTGGCTTGCCTAGAAAGTGAAATATTAGGCGTCACCACGGTCCGGAGGGTGGGATTTTCGGGTCATGACAGATACTTTCTATATATGTGTTTGGTCTTAGAATGGAATATAGAGTGCTTGGTGAGACATATCGCACTCGGATTATCACAAAATAAGATGTACCTTCGCTGCTCAAAACCAAGATGATTAATAAACTCCTTCATCCATAATAGTTCTTTGGCACCTTTTGTGACATCAATATATTCGGTTTTTGTGGGGGATAGAGTTATGCACTTATGTATTCTAGATTGCCAAGAAACAGCTCCCCCTGCAAAGGTGATCAAATAACCAGAAGTGGATCTTGAATTATCAGGATTGCCTCCTAAATCAGAGACTGTGTAACAAACAAGTTCAGGCTTGCCACTGCCAAAGCACAACTTGAAATCTGCAGTATCTTTCATATACCTTAATATCCATTTACCGCATCCCAATATTCCTTTTCAGGATTAGAAAGGAATCTACTAACAGAACAAACAACATGTGCAATATTTGATCTTGTGAAAACATAGCATACATCAAACTACCTAGTAGAAGAGTAAGGAGTACGAGACATCTCCTTTTTCTCTTCATCAGTAGATAGGCTCTGACTAATACTCTATTTAAAGTGTTTAGTAAGAGGATTACTAACCACTTTTGCATCTATCATATTGAAAACCTTCTCAATGTATTGATTTTGCGACAAAAATAAGTCCTTTCTATCTATGTGTTGGTGTATTTTAATTCCCAAGATTTCTTTTGTTGGCCTTAAGACCTTCATCGCAAATGATTTGCTCAACTGCTTCTTAAGGACTGCAATTCTAGATTTATTCTTGCCAACAATAAGCATATCATCCACATAAAGCAATAAGAGAATAAAATCATCACTAGAGAACTTCTGGAAGAATACACAATGGTCTGAAGAAGTTTTCTTGTACCCGTGTTTTTCTATGACAGATTCAAACTTCAAATAACATTGCCTTAAAGCTTGTTTTAATGCATACAAGCTCCTTTTCACTTTGCAGACATAATTTTCTTTTTCCTTAGTTACAAAACTCTCAAGTTTCTCCATATAAATATCCTCATCTCAATCACCATGAAGAAAAGCATTCTTTACATCCATCTGATCAACCTCTAAATCTGGACTCGCGGCTAAACCTAGAACCACACGAATAGAAGACATTTTTACAATAGAGGAGAAAATTTCATCAGAGTCAATTCCCTTCTTTTGGCCAAAACCTTTGATAGCCAACTTCGACTTGTACCTAGGCGTAAAGGTATGGTTATCTTGCTTTACTCTAAATATCCATTTGTTAAATAAAGGTTTCTTATCTTACGGCAATTTCACTGATTGATATGTTCCATGCTCATGGAGTGAATCCTCTCATCTTCCATGGATTCTATCCACTGATCTTTTTGAGTATCTTGCATGGATTCATCATAACTCTCAGATTCTCACATGTCAATCTAAAGTACATACTCATCAGGAGCATAGCGCATGGATTTGTGCTACTCCTTTGTATATCTTCTAAGAGAGGTTTCAGGAACATTCGAAGTAGTTACATGAGCATGAATTGGTTGTTAATCAACCACAACTTCATCAGCTAGAGCATCCATAACATCTACACCATGACGCTCATGTTGATATTGATCATTGTCTTTATTATTGTCTTGGGCTCGTTTATATGCAATAGGTGTCTTAGCAATAGAAACTGGATCAATATCAACCAAGATGTCAGAACTCTGAAAATCTATCTTCTCAACTTTGCTTGTTTCGCTCCTGAATGCAAGCTTTTCTTAGCCAAACACGTAATCTTCCTCCCGCTCATATAAATCAGTCTTTTGTTCCACAATTCTGAAAAAGTGTCACTTTCCACTAGATTTATGGAGTCAATTAGAATAGAGCCCTGTGTCACATGTAAATGAGAAGACTTGACTCCTCGAGCCACTACTAACGAGCCCTTGGTGAGCTTCCATTGGCCATTAAAGAGGGAATTGTGGTGACTTTCATCATCTTATCTTCCCGCGGAGATCAAATTGAAGGGAAAGTCTGGAGAATGCTTGACATTTTGAAGAACTAATGTTGAACCATTATTAGTTTTCAAACAAATTGTGCCAACACCAAACACCTTAAATTCACTAACATTTTTCATCTTTAATACTCTAGAATCAACACAAGTATAAGATGAAAAAAGTCTTTTCTCAATGTGACATGTGAGGTGGCTCCAGATTCTACTATCCAGCTCGTCTCATGGGATACAAATTGATGATGTATTTATCATAAACAAAAATAAGGTCATCTCGAACAATAGCAACAACATTGTTCTCATTATTTTTAACATTCTTTCCTTCTCTAATGTCTTTCTTCAACTTGTGGAAAAACCTTTTGATATGTTCGTCCTTGCCACATCGGTTGCATGCAATATTATGGTATATGGACCTTGACTTACTTCTGCTTTTACCTCTATTCTTTGAACCTCATTCTATCTCTCTCCTAGTCTTCTGCAACCAAAACATCTGCTTGCGAGGAAGAACCCTGATATTTTCTCCTTACTTCCTTGTTCAACATACCACTCTTGGCATATTCCATGGTCACCTTACCACCAAGAGCTGAATTAGTCAAAGAAATACAAAGAGTTTCCCAAGATTCTGGCAGAGTATTAAGAAGCCAAAGTCCTTGTATATCATCATCAAAATTTACTCACATTCCAGACGGCTGATCTAGGACACCCTAAAAATCATTTATATGATCAAGGATAAGAATGTCGTTCTTGTATTTAACGGTCATCAATCTCTTTAGTTGGAACAACTTTTTCTTCCCAGTTTTTGAAGCATAAAGAGTCTCTATCTTTTCCCATAATAATCGCGCATGTGTCTCATTCACAATATGGTTGCAAACATTGTCTTCAACCCATTGACGTATATATCCATATACCTGCATGTGCTCGAAATCCCAATCTTCATTAGATATACTCTCGGGGTTATGAGGTAAAAAAAAGGGTAGATGCATCTTCTTCACGAACAACAAGTCTTTCATCTTACTTCTCCGAACATTATAATTGCTCTCATTTAAATATACCATATTGCTCCTATTCGCCTCCATTCCGTAGAAACGTAAATAAATAACCACGGCTCTAATACCACTATTAAATCGAGGAAGAGGCAGACCCGAAAATAAAGAAGGTAAATAACACAAAATCACGGGATCACAAGGATCCAAAGAGCTCCGCTATAACAATAAGAGGGTTACAAAAGTTCTCCAAATTGGTTGCACAACAAGTACCAAATATGGAGAAAAAATAACAATAAGAGCAACAAAAAATCAATTGAAGAAAGAGAAGTCACAAAAACAGAGTTGTTGTTCAGGGCTCGAAATCGGATGCTCCAGGCCTCTAATATTACAACCCATATTTTGGTACGTAAAAGTAGGTCATAAGCAAACAGATGTAAGACCAAAAATAAGATCATCTTTGAAAGTATATAAATTAAGTTAATCATGTTAAATTAGAGGTTACAAACATTTAAGATCATGAATAACAAGTACCAAGAGGATTGGAAGGTTTAGAAGCTAAACGAATTGAAGAAATAATGTTTCGCCGAAAGACGACAAGATAGGAATGTTATAAACCGTACCTTTGGGGTGAGACTAGGCTACTTAACATGATAAAAGGTTTAAGTTATGAGTTATTTTAGTCGTATTATATTCATGTGTTAAGTTTTAAAGTCAAGCGAGTTGTGGAACAAAAGTCGATGAAAGTCATCACAAGTTACATTTATATGTTTTACAGAAATTTGGGTCAAATGTCACTGAGCTTTTATCCCAATATACTTAACGTTATGGTTTGATACACCCATAAAATTGAATATATATGAGTCTAGTTTCTAACGCATTAAACCGTTTGTCAATAAGACATTGGAGTAGATAGATATATGTGTTTTTGCGAGACTGCGTACACTTCATAGGTGACAAGTAGATGTGTCACCTATTTAAGAGGACTAAATATGTCCAAAAAGGGAATTTTACATGTCATACAAAGAGACCTTTTAAGGTTTTATTTCCTTCATATATCACACTTATTATAGATCATGAAATCCATAGATAAGCCCCAGCAAAGTTCTCCCAAAAATTCAACACAAACCCTAATTGATTTTCTCTTCTTTTCAAGTTCTAGTAGGAGGAAAACCTAAGGATTGAAGAACCAAGATAGGAGATGAGATAATAACCAAATAAGGTATGTATACTTCTCTCTTTCATCCATTTTTCTTCTTTAGAAGTATATAAATTCGTTCTATAATTTTAAGAACTCACGGAACGATGATCGAAAGCCGTGAGTTCAAGTTATTCAACTTGTAGTGGACTATTTTATAAGTTGTTTCGTGTTGTTGTTGGATTTTGTGTTTTGATACTATTTTATAAATATTTGGAGGATAAATGTAGTGTAGGAACACCACATAAATTTGGTATGGTGGGCTGGTCGTTCGTCGTAACATTTTCGGGTTGTTTGACACTACTATGGTGGTCGTTTTGCGTTTGAAGAGCGGGGTGTGTTGGGCTGTTTTGTGGTATTTTGTGATGGATATAAGGTTGGAAAATGATGTATATATGTTGTTATTGTTGTGTTCTTGTGTTTTTGGTGTTATCTCGAATTGGGAGGAAGTAAAGATTATAGGGGAGATGCTGCCCATTTTAATATAAAATAAGCTCGTCGTTCGTTGTGCGATAGTTGTACCTAATGTAATTTAATGATAGCATCATTATCGTTGTTGTAGATTAAGGTGAGAATAGACGATTTCAACATGGTTATTTGAAAGATTGTGATAAGGTATGTTAAGGCTAAACTCTTCCTTCATTTTGGCATGATCTCGTAAATACATTCATTTGATAATGAGACATAAAGAGAAGTTCGTACTCCTAGATTTATGTACATTATCCTAGTTTCATAAGTTACAGTATTCTCCCTTATTGGGACTTTATATTCAGTTAAGTATTATCTTCTTCTAGTTAAGAGAGCAGAAGGTCTATATATATATATATATATATATATATATATATATATATATATATATATATATATATATATATATATATATATATATATATATATTATATTTTCACCACCATCGAGCTATAATTGGTGGGCAGGCCTCCATTGGGCAACCTCTGATCAGATGGTAAATTATACACTGAGCCTACTGTGGCCGAGCTCCTATGAAAGAGCCCAGAATGGCTGAGATACTGAGCCTAGGGTGGCCGAGCTCCTATCAGCGAGCCTACTATGGCCAAGAAGTTACACGTACCGAGCTTTATAAGGCCGGACCACTATTTTACTTACTATATTGAGAGAGTTGAGTCAGTATCAGCAGGTAAGTATATCTCCAAATCAACTTTGAATCCCAGTTACTTTCAGTTATTATATTATCAGTTCAGTTTCAGCTTTGCGTTATTCTATTATCGTACATACTCGGTACATTATTCGTACTGATGTCCCTTTTCTGGGGACACTGCATTTCATGCAAGCAGGTTCAGAAAGACAGACGGGTAGACCTCCTCAGTAGGTGATGTCCGAGTTCAGCGTGATTGGTAAGCTCCACGTCCTTTGGAGTTGTCGGGTCTAGGGTTTTGAGTACATTTTTTTTTGTGTATATATATATATATATATATATATATATATATAGTTGGATCCCTGTTCCGACCACAATATATCAATCATCAGAGGCTTGTAGGCATATCATGTCAGTTAGTGCAATGTGTTGGGCTTGTCGGCCTAGTATGTATTTTTTTTTGTCAGATGTAGAGTTATGACGGCCTAGCTTTATATTGATGTTCAGTCAGAGCTAGTCTCCGTTCAGTTTTACATTTTGTTTCACAAATTGTCTTGCAATGTGTCCCTATGGGCAAAGTATGACATTGTATGTTCAGAGTCCCTCAGCCTCAAGTTGGTACGCTCGGTTAAGTGAACCATAGGGTACCATTCTCGCCTCCCCAGGTTTGGGGAATGACAAACATGGTATCAGAGTATTTCTATCCTAGGGAGTCTACAAGTCGTGTCTAGTAGGGTCTTGTTTATAGATGTATTGTGCACCACATTACATGAGTAGGGAACTACAGGGCATATAAGAGTAGCTTACCCTACTTTAAAATCTATATCGTGCTGTAGAACTGAATTATAGGAAATTTGAGTTAAACTTACGTAATGGTGTTTGCAGTACAGAGATAACAGTGACTAGGAAGACTATGGCTAGTCAAAGGAGAGATACAATAGCGGATGAGGGGACCAGTAGGGTGCCCCTAGAAGATGGGGCACATTTCAAGGCCCAGGACGAGAGCCCTACTCAACTATTACCGGCTCTTCCACCACCCGAGGAGATTCCTAGGGATGTCGCACATCCAGTCAATGGAGTGTATTTGCTAACACAGTCAGTAGCGCTACCAAGCAACAAGCTGGGTCATCGGCTAGTGCATGATCTTCTGAGGGGTCTGGGAGTTCAAGGGTCCGAGAGTATATTGCTTTGAGTCCCCCAGAGTTCACGGGGAAAGATCAGAGGGAGGACCCGCAGGATTTCATAGATCAACTTCACAGGATCTTTCGGGTTATGCATGCCACAGAGAAAGAGGTAGTTGAGCTGGCAGCTTTTCAACTCCAAGATATAGCCGTCCTTTGGTACGAGGGATGGGAGAGGTCCAGGGGATGTGATGCACCTCCAGCTATTTGGGAGAATTTTTCAGATGCCTTCTTTGACCAGTACTTACCGTGGGATATGCGGCAGGATCAAGTCGATCAATTTCGAGCCCTCAATCAGGATAATATGAGCGTTTGAGAGTATAGTCTATGTTTCAACTCATTGGCCAGATATGCTCTATCCATAGTTGCTACTATGCGAGAAAGGATCCAAAGGTTTAAAACAGAGTTGTCCCCAGAGTTGACTGAGGCATGTGCCATCGCTGAATTTCAAGATAGTATGGATATCTCCCGGATTCGAACATTTGTCCAGAATATAGAAAGGGGAAGACGGCGGTAGCAGGGTGCAGAGAGGAGTGAGCAAGGGGAGCGTAAGAGGATGATATTTGCTAGGTATCGGGAGCAGTATCAAGGTAGTTATAGGCCCCGGTACTTTGGATGGCCACCTAGGCCTCCGCCGCCTCAGTTACAAGGTTACAGGTTTGACCGATATGCTCAGTTGGGACTAGGTGAGAGCTTACGAGCATCCGGTTTGTAGTGAAAACAAGGTTCAGGGCAGACATGGTCATTTCCGCCATGGTGTGACATTTGTGGTAAAGTACACTTGGGCCAATGTCGAGCAGGTTCCTACACTTGTTATATACGTGGGCGTCTGGGACATATGATGCGAGATTGCCCAAGTAGAGATCCTAGGGGTATGGAACAACCAACAAGTTCAGCAGCAGGATCATCTATGTTCGTGAGTCCTTCAGGGTGCGAGTCTCAGTCTTTGGCTAGTAGAGGTCGAGGCAGAGGTAGAGGTTCCAGTTCAGGCGGTAATCAGAATTGTATCTATGCTTTAGCAGGTCGACAGGACCAGGAGTCTTCACCAGACTTTGTGACATGTATATTGACCATTTTCTCTCACGATGTTTATGCCTTGATAGATACAGATCTACTTTATCATATTTTACCATGTTTTTCACGTGGAAGTTTGGTATAGTGCCTGAAATACTAAGTGATCCTTTTGAGGTATCTAGACAAGTTGGAGATTCGATTATTGCTAGGTGGGTTTAGCGAGGTTGTACGGTGACAGTTTGTAGTCTTCAGACCTCAACCGATCTAGTTGAGCTTGAGATGATGGATTTTTATGCTATCATGACCATGGACTAGTTGGCAGCTTGCTATGCCACAGTTGATTGCCGAGCAAAGGCAGCAAAATTTTATTTTCCGGGTGATCCAGTCCATGAATGGGTAGGTAATACAGCGACACCTAAAGGTAGGTTTATTTCCTATATGAAGGCGAGGAAAATGATTGCAAAAGGGTGCATTTATCATATTGTGCAAGTTAGAGAAGCATATGCAGAGATACCTACACTTTAGTCTATTCCAGTAGTTAGAGAGTACACAAATGTGTTTCCAGATGAGTTTCTAGATATTTCTTTAGAGCAAGAGATTGGTTTTAGTATCGATTTGCTTCCGGGAAATCAACTAATATCCATCCCGCCGTATAGAATGGCACCTGTCAAATTGAAGGAGTTGAAGGAGCAGTTAAAAGATTTCCTGGAGAAAGGTTTCATCAGACCCAGTATCTCACCTTGGGGTGCACCAATACTGTTCGTGCGGGAGAAAGAAGGATCGTTGAGGATGTGTATCGATTATAGGCAGCTAAACAAGGTAACTATAAATAAATTCAAGGATCGATGACTTGTTTGATCACTTGCAGGGGGCTAGATGCTTTTCAAGGATATATTTGAGGTCGGGGTACCACCAGGTCAGAGTTCGGGAGAAAGATATTCTGAAAACAACCTTCAGGACCCGATATGGATACTTTGTGTTCCTTGTCATGTCCTCCGGGTTGACAAATGCACCCGTCGTATTTATGGACTTGATTTATAGCGTATTCTGACCATTTTTAGATCTTTTCATGATAGTATTTATTGACGATATTCTAGTTTATTCGCGTTTAGAGGAGGAGCATATGGACCATCTATGAGCGGTACTACAAACCCTCTGTGATCGTAAGTTTTATGCTAAGTTTACTAATTGTGAGTTCTGGTTGAAGTCTATAGCATTCTTGGGGCATACTATATCTGATGAAGGTATAAAGGAGACTCTCAGAAGATTGAGGCCGTGAAATCCTAGCCTAGACCTACCACTCCGACAGAGATTCGTAGCTTTCTAGGCTTAGAAGGCTACTACTGGAGGTTCATAGAGGGTTTTTCTTCCCTTTCGGCACCATTGACGAAGCTGACTCAGAAATAAACTACATTTTAGTGGACAGAGGCTTGCGAGCGGAGTTTCCAGGAGCTTAAGATAAGTTGAACACAATGCCAGTTCTAACACTTCCAGAGGGTCCAGAGGGTTATGCCATGTATTGTGATGACTCAAGTTTCGGGTTAAGATGTGTCCTGATGCAACATGGGAAGGTAATTGTGATGCTTCAAGGCATTTGAGGAAGCACGAGAGGAATTATTCTACCCACGGCCTCGAGTTAGCTGCGGTTGTCCATGCACTTAAGATATGGTGGCATTATTTATATGGTCTTCATGTGGATGTATTTATAGATCATAAATGCCTGAAATATATCTTCAAGCAAAAGGAGTTGAATTTGCCACAAAGGCGATGGTTAGAGCTATTGAAATATTACTACGTTAACTTTCTCTACCATCCATGGAAAGCTAATGTTGTAGCTGATGCCTTAAGTCGCCGATCTATGGGTAGCTTAGCGCATGTAGAGGCTGAGAAAAGAGAATTAACTAGAGAGATTCATAAATTGGCTTTTTTCGAGGCTCGGTTAGTAGATTCTGATGATGATGGAGTTGTACTCCAAAACATTGAAAAATCATCTCTCATAGCTTATGTAAAGGAAATGCAGTATGAGGACCCAGAGTTGGTCGAGTTGAGAGAGCGAGTTCTGCAAGCAGGAGAAGTCGCTGTTAGATCTGAAATAAGATGGGGTTCTTAGATACAAGGGTCGTCTGTGTGTCCCAGATATAGCAGGGCTACGAGACAGGATTCGTGGTACTCTATTCATCCTGGGTCGATGAAGATGTATCATGACATTAAGGATGTGTACTAGTGGAACGATATGAAGAAGAATGTTGCTGAGTTTATTGCCTAGTGTCCTAGTTTCCAGAAGGTGAAGGTAGAGCATAGAAGCCCGTAGGGATAATGCAGAATATAGGGATCCCGGCATGGAAATGAGAGGCGATAAACATGGACTTTGTCACAGGTTTGCTTCGTTCTCATCGTAAGTTCGATTCTATATGGGTAATAGTCGATAGGCTAACGAAATCAATTAATTTCCTACCGGTCAGATCTATATATACAACCGAAGATTATGTGAAGTTATATATTAAGGAGATAGTGCGGCTACATGGAGTACTAATATCTATTATATCTGATCGTGGGGCCCAGTTTACAGCACATTTTTGGAGGTCATTTCAGAGAGGCCTGGGGACTCAGGTGAATCTCAACACATCTTTTCATCCACATATTGATGGACAAGCCGACCGCGCAATTCAAACGCTCGAGGATATATTACGAGCATGTGTGTTGGATCATAAAAGAAGTTGGGATGAACATCTACCTCTTATGGAGTTTGCATATAATAACACTTATCACTCTAGTATCCAGATGGCTCTACACGAGGCTTTGTATGGGCATAAGTACAGATCTTCTATAGGGTAGTTTGATGTTGGAGAATCTGGGTTACATGGGCCATACTTGATTCAGCATGCCGTATAGAAGGTAAAGCTTATCTAGGAGGAAACATTCATAACCCAGAGAAGTCATATTCTGATGCGTGGCGACGAGACTTAGAGTTCGTGGTTGATGACTGTGTATTCTTAAATGTGTTGCCTTTGAAGGCCTTGATGAGGTTTGGCAAGAAAAGCAAGCTTAGCCCACGGTATATTGTGCCTTATAGGATTATTTGAAGAGTGGGCCGAGTAGCTTATGAGTTATATTTTTCCTCAGAATTGGAATATGTCCATCCGATTTTTCACATATCTATGCTACGGAAGTGAATTAGGGGTCCTACCCGAGTGGTGTCCACTGATGATGTACAAATCACAGAGAACTTATCGTACAAGGAAGTTCCAGTTTCCATCCAAGACAGACAAATGTACAAGCTACGAAATAACAAGGTAGTCTCCGTGAATGTTTTAAGGAGAAGCAAGAATGTGGAAGCGATGATGTGGGAAGCGGAGGAATAAATGAAGTCTAAATACCCCCACCTATTTCTAACTGAAGATATTACTCGAGACGGGATACTTCAGCATAGCTCTATTCAGACTAGTACGTCACCAGGTAAGCTCTTATTTTTGACTTTTAGTATTTATGATTGATGGCTGTGTGAGACCAAGTGTGCCTATTTATAGACATTTTGCCATGTGTGGAATGTACAATATGTTTTCTGGTTGTGTGCAGGTTGGTTTTAGTCTAGTGTATAGAGGAGACTCTGGAAAAATTTTCCAAAGTCTCTAAGAGTAAAAATTCAAGGACGAATGTTCCTAAGGAGGGGGGGGGAGGATATTACACCCAGTACTTTCATGTTAGAATGCTCTTAAGTGGATCGATATAAGTGGGAGAGTTTGGAGACTGATAAGAGCATCAGTCAACATTCGAGGACGAATGTTCTAAAGGGAGAAATGATGTAACACCCTATATTTTGGTACGTAAAAGTACGTCATAAGCAAAGTGATTTAAGACCAAAAATGAGACCATATTTGAAAGTATATAAATTAAGTTAATCATGTTACCCAGGAGGTTACAAACATTTAAGATCATGAATAACAAGTACCAAGAGGATTGGAAGGTTCTGAAGCTAAACAAATTGAAGAAAATAATGTTACGCCGAAAGACGACAAGTTGAGAATGTTATAACCCGTACCTTTGGGGTGAAACTAGAGTGCTTAACATGATAATAGGTATATGTTATGATTTATTTTAGTCGTATGATATTCATGTGTTAAGTTTTGAGGTAAAGCGAGTTGTGGAACAAAAGTCGATGAAAGTCATCACAAATTACGTTCAAATATTTTATTGAAATTTGGGTCAAATGTCAGTGAGCTTTTCTCCCGATATACTAGAGTTACGGGGTGATCCACTCATAAAATTGAATATCTATGAGTCAAGTTTCTAATGCATTAAACTGTTTGTCAATACAACATCGGAGTAGATATATATGTGCTTTTGCGAGACTACACAGAGTGCATAAGTACAAGTAGGTGTGTCACCTATTTAAGAGGACTAAATATGTACAAAAAGGAGCTATTTCGGGTCGTCCAAAGAGCCCTTTTAAGGGTTTATTTACTACATATTTCACCCTCATTGTATAGCATAAAAGCCAGAGATAAGCCCCTGCAAAATTCTCCCAAAAGTTCAACACAAACACTAATTGATTTTCTCTTCTTTTCAAGTTCTAGTTGGAGGAGAACCTAAGGATTGAAGAACCAAGATAGGAGCTGAGATATTCACAAAATAAGGTATGTATAATGCTCTATTTCATCTATTTTTTCTTCTGTAAAAGTATAGAAATTCGTTCTATAATTGTAAGAACTTACGGGACGGTGATCAGAAGCCTGAGTTCAAGTTATTCAACTTGTAGTGGGCTGTTTTTTGGGTTGTTTCTTGTTGTTGTTGGATTATGTTTTTTGCTACTGTTTTATGGTGTTTTGGAGGATAAATGGTCTGGAGAAACACCACATAAATGTGGGTGGTGGGCTGGTCATTCGCCGTAACATTTTCGGGTTGTTTGACACTACTATGGTGGTCGTTTTGCGTATGAAGAGATTGGGATGTGTTGGTCTATTTTGTGGTATTTTGTGATCGATATAAGTTTTGTAAAATTATGTATATATGTTTTTATTGTTGTATTCTTATGTTTTTTGTGTTATCTCGAATTGGGAGGAAGTAAATATTATAGGTGAAATGTTGCTCGTTTTAATATAAAATAAGATTGTCGTTCGTTGGGATAGTTTTACCTTTCGTAATTTAATGATAGTATTATTATCGTTGTTGTATATTAAGGTGAAAGGAGACGAGTTCACCGTAGTTATTGGAAAGATTGTGATAAGGTATGTGAAGGCTAAACCCTTCCTTCATTTTGGCATGATCTCATAACTACATGTATTTGATAACGTGACATAAAGAGAAGTTTGTACTCATGGATTTATGAACAATATCCTAGTCTTAAAAGTTACAATATTCTCCCTTATCGAGACTTTATATTCAGATATATATATTGTATTACAGTATTTTCACAACCATCGAGCTATAATCGGTGGACATGCCCATATTAGGCAACCTCTGATCAGATGGTAAGTTATATACCAAGCCTACTATGGCCCATCGCCGATGAACCAGCCTATTACGGCCGAGCAATTATAGTACCGAGCCTTATATGGCCGGACAACTATTTTACTTACTATATTGAGAGAGTTGACTCAGTATCAACAAGTAAGTTCTCTCCAATTTTTGACTCCCAATTACTTTCAGTTATTATATTATCAATTCAGTTTCAGCTTTTAGTTATTCTATTGACTTAGTAAATTATTTCATACTAATGTCTCGTTTCTGAGGACGCTGCATTTCATGCAAGCATGTTTAGATAGAAAGACGGGTACACCTCCTCAGTAGATGTTGTCCGGTTCAGCTTGATCGGTAAGCTCCACGTCCTTTGGAGTTGCTGGGTCAAGTGTTTTGAGTACATATTGTGTGTGTGTGACGACCCGGCCGGTTATTTTGAGCTCTAGCGCGTCGTTCGGTAGTTTGAGGTCAGTAGCAGCTTCACTTCAGGTATTATGACTTGTGCGTGTAGTCGGAATTGAATTTCGGGAAGCTCAGAGTTGGTTTAGAGAGAAAGATTCTCATTTCGGAAGCTTTGAGTTGGAAAAATTGACTAAGGCTGGATTTTTGAGTAAACGACCTCGGAATCGGGATTTGAAGGTTCGAGAAGGTTCGTGTGATGATTTCAGACTTGACCATATGTTCGGATCAGTTTTTGGATGACTCAAAAGCGTTTCGGCGTCTATCGTGGAAGTTGGCATTTTGGAAGAAATTCATAAATTTGGGTTGAGGTGCATTTTTCAATGTTATCGATGTCTGTTTGGGATTCCAAGTCTGGGAATAGCTTCGTATGGTGATTCTAGTATTGGGAGAATTTACGGATATTAATTCGGAGGTCCGTAGGTCGTTTTGGAGTCATTTGGCTAAAGTTAGAAATTTGAAGGTTTTTGAGAAGGTTGATCGGGAGTGGACTTTTTCATATCGGGGTCGGATTCCGATTCCAGAAGTTAGAGTAGGTCCGTAATGTCATTTATAACTCGTGTGCAAAATTTGAAGTCATTCCGGATTGATTTGATACATTTCGGCGCAAAATATAGAAGTTGAAAGATTTGAAAACTCATAATTTGATTTGATGCGCGATTCGTAATTTCAGCGTTGTTTGATGTGGTTTGAAGCCTCGAATAAGTTCTTATTGTATATTTGGACATGTTGGTATAATTGGTTAAGGTCTCAAGGGCCTCGGGTGGATTTTGGAAGGTTAACGGAATGGATTTCGGACGAAACAAACTGCTGGAATTTTCTGGTACAAAAGTTGTTTTGGACAGCAGCTGGTGCATCGTAAAGCTGACTTTGGAAGCTTACATATCGAAATCTTTAAGGAATATGAAAATTTTCAAAACATGAAATTTGTAGCCTTTTTATTCCAGATAACAGAAATTTAGACCATTCATCATTTGGACATCTTTACAGAAAGCTACGATCGATTGAATGAAGGCTGGTAAAGTAGTTTCGCCAAAAATTTCTGATGGGTGGAGCAAACTTTGGAAGCTAATATCTCGATAAATAAGGAGTTATATGATGGAAAACCTATCAAATGAAAGATATTTGAGTCTAGTTTCTAAATCTTCAAAATGTTCGTTATTTGAATATTTATACAATGAGTTATGAACGTTTTAATAAAAGGTGTCCAGCTGGGGAAAACTTGTAACGAGGTTCAACCTGCACAATACAAGGTACAACTCGATGAAGCGCCTGTGCCTATATAAGGCAGTCACGGGCAGCAAGCCATTTTTGAGAATTTTCTTGAGCTAGGGATTGGTTCTTTCATAGTGGATTTGAACTTGGGGACTACTTAACAATACAAGGTGAGTTTTATTGGATATTTTAAGTTAATAATATCCTATTAACACTAGTATTAACATCATTAAATCTTTGAAATCCCTGGAAATCTTTCAAGTTGTTAAAGAACGCCAAATTTCTCAAACATTGAATATTTAAGGAAAAGCTTCAGGAAGGCAATACTAATGCTTCAAGCTCATTTCTTATGAGTCGGTGAGAGTAATTTTAATATTTGTTTCAAGTTGTTATGGTTGGATAATTGATTTCATAAACCCTAGTTCATGGCATGAATAGTGTTCTTGAGAAAATGAAGGAGAGATAGTAGTGTTTTTAGAAATGAAATTAAAGGATGCAATGAACCTATGGAATCATTTTCTAGCTTAGTTGGAAGTGTTCAACTTAAGTAATCACCAAATTGAATATTTTGGAATTATTAGTTAAGGAAGATAATGAATAATAATTTGGCGGCGTTGGAGAATTAGTGTACTATCATTAATGATTTAAAATGGGTATTAAATGATAAGAATGGAGGTGAATGTGCTAGTAAGTGAACCTATTAGATGATTTGAGCCGGAGGTTTGTAGCCAACTTGTGAGCCATAAATGGATATTGATAAATATTTTTGAGTCATATTTTGATTGTAATTGATTTTGTAATTGTAGATATCATTTTTTGGTGGCGTATGAGCATTTCACCCAATGTTACGATGTCGGAGGATGATTAAAAGCTTGTGAATGTTAATAAAGCGAAAGCGAGTTTTGGAGTGTTAGGCATCGGTCGAGTTGTTTGAAAAACCGGCTATGGAACTTCGGAGCGAGGTAAGTTTCCTTTCTAACCTTGTATGAGGGAATTATCCCCATAGGTGAAATAATTAATTATGTACCACTGTTTATGGGAGTCTAGGTACGCACGAAGTGACGAGAGTCCGTACGTAGCTACTATAATGCTTAAGTCCGGGTAGTCCAGGATCCAAAAACATGCTTACTTGCCGTACTTGTAACTTTATTATCAATTTAAAATGTTTAAATCATATCGAACTTTTCAAATGAATTTCAAAAATTAAACATTGTTTTTCTTAATCGTTAAAAGAGAAATTTGTAAATTTCCTGCGTAATTGTTTTCATGATGAAGTCTTGATTGACTGTTTGAATGTTGTATCTATGAGTACCTGCGTCGCATGTATGATTCGCGAGCAGGGTAACTCTTTATTTATATGTAACCGCTTCGCATTTATATTCCGTGAGCGGGGTGATCCTTTCCAATACTCTCATGGGAGCGAGTCGTTCGCAATGACAGGTTAATAGATGCATCTATGATTCGCGCCGTTCGACCCTTCGGCAGTGCACATTTTATTATTTTGTTGGATCAGGCCGTACGTTCTCGGCATGATTTGCGCATTCTTGTATTGCTGCCTTGCAAATTTATGAGTAATGATATTTCTTCCTTGGCCTAAGATGAATTATTAATTGATGAAATATGAACTTTTGGAAAATCTATTATTATTAAAGGAATTGTTTACCTGCTTCTTGTTTATCGATTTTGAAATTACCTTATAAAATTCATACTTGTGCACATTTTGGTACTTCAATATTTGGACCACTAGTAAGCGTCAAAGTCAACATCTCGTCACTACCTCTTCGAGGTTAGGCAGAATACTTACTAGGTACACGTTATTTTTGTACTCATACTACACTTGTTGTGCATTTTGTTGCACAAGCACATGTATGTATAGTGGCTTAGTTTGGCGCAGTGACATGGTTGATACAGATACTTAGGTGAGTTGCACCTCTCGAGACGACCGCAGCCAGCAGAGTCTCCTTCAGAGTATTCTATTGTATTGTATTTTCTCTACTGTCCAATTGTATTCCGGATGGTTATTATATTACATTTTATTTTCTATAAATTGCTCATGCACTTGTGACACCGGGTTCTGGGATGTATATGAGATTAGTTAGTATTGAAAAGTGGTTAAAGATATTATTAGTTACTCGGTGAAGTTCATTATTTATTGCTAAATGTAAGAAAAATAAATGATTTCAAAAATATTAAAATGAGAATTTAATTAACTATTTAGTGTTGGCTTTCCTGACAGTGGTGTCCGGCACTATCACGACCTTTAATGAATTTTGGGTCGTGACAATATGGTATCAGAGCACTAGTTTCACTTAGGTCTGACGAGTCATGAGCAAGTCTAGTAGAGTCTTGTGGATCGGTACAGAGACGTGTGTACTTATCTTCGAGAGGCTACAGGGCTGTTAGGAGCACTCCCCTTCTTCTCCTCATCGTGCGATTTGATTCCTTTGAGGCTTATGCCTTTTTTTCTTTCATATTCAATCTTATGCGACGCGAAGTGCTTGTTATAAATCGGGAATTGTGGAATTGTAATGATGCTACAGATGGGGTGCATAATGTTTCTCCCTGTGCATTCGATTAGGCTATGGTCGTCGCCTTGCGGAAGGTCGTTCTATCATTTCAGCTCAATATCAGTATTGCCTAAAGTTTTGAGATTTGGCATTGATTGTTGTGGAGATTCATGCGTTGCTATCGCCCAGTATGGTGTAATGGTAGGATGCTTGTCTTTGCGTCGAAGCACTGAATGACTTGGAATGATGTTTACTCGGTGCAAGATTCAAAGATTGAGTATTTTATTTTCGGCGGAGGAAAGGCAATCGGACCAGGAGTGTTCAGGTTAGGTTGATGGAGTGTCCTTTGGAGATGGATTTTGAATTAAGGCAACAACTAGGCAGCGAAGGATGAGGAAGGACATGTGGGAGATGTGTTGCGGTGGTTAAATTTCTTGAAGGTCAGGTGTAAGGGGAAGAAGTCGAATAGTTGCTTAAAGGAGAGTGTTTGACCAAAGTGGGAGAGTGGCAGAGTAGCATATGGGTTCTGTGGTAGGATAGTTGCACGGCTTGAGGAAAGTTAGAGTGATTTGGGATTCATGGTGGACAGTCACTAGGTCTACAAGTGTAATTTTGGAATAATGGATGCTATGCGGAGGAAGGTTGGATATGACAGAAAGGAGTGCTTGATGTGAAGAAGGATACAACATGACCTTGGATTGGAATGTGTTGTCGCATCTTTAGTTGATGTCCATGAGGAGTGAACGGACTCGTGCAGCTGGTAGATGAGCACGGGCTCAGGGTGGGTTATCGATTTTGTAGTAATTATACTTAGCGCAGCGTCGTTGGAAGATGTCGGCAGGTAGTTCCACATGTGGGTTATCTCCTGTGAGCAGATTAGCGGTCGCGTGGTGTTGATGCAGCTTCTCGGAAGAATTCTACTGGCTATCCGGTAACAGGTCGAACATGTGAATGTGGCTAGTGGTTCAGAGTGTTCATGAAATGTTAACAGAAGGAATTTCGAGGAATTTGATGGGTTAATTGTGCAAGATCATGTCAATGATAGAGGAAGAATCCTGGTGGGTTCCAGGTTATGCAAGGGTAGATCTAAGCTAAGTGGGAGAGCCCCACCATCTACGATTGGATTGTATTGTTATCTAGTTGTGAGGTTTCTAGTTATCTGCATGATGGTGGCAAAGATAAGTCCCTTCAGCATGTTAAGTTATGCATGTGATTTGTGGCGATACGTGCGAGGCTTGACGGCCACCGTAATTGATTTTATCTGGAAGCATTCAAGTATTATGGCATGTTATGTGTGGATGGATCCCGAAAGAGTTGTACCTGAGGTTGGTATTTCTTGCGGATATGAGAATTTAGTCACGTGTTGAAATGTTCCTCTTGAAATGAGTTAAGTAAAAGGTACATATATGATGAAGTGCTTAATCTATTAGTGGTTCAGTGGTTATGATGAAATTCTTGTACAATTGCATATTGGTATGATTAGGTTTAGTGGGCAGCATGGAAATTCAGAAGTTGATGATCAAGGTTGTCATTTGGTGTTGGCTGGAATATCACAAGCTCGGATGAGCGAGAAGGGACTTAGATGGTTAGAGTCAGCTGGTATTGTTTCTGGCCTCACTTGAGATTGGTGTTTGGTGTGAGAGGCTTTGCATACAGATTACGGATTTTGGAATTTCTTTACAGCATTTATGTGGCCGATAGTATGGATGTGCAGACTTGTTAACCGGTGCGGAAGGTCGTGGGAGCATATCCCACGGGAAAACTGTATAAGTGTGACGTGTAGTCACTTGATTGATTGAAGAACTGAAACCAAGTATGAAGATTGTGGTAATATCGTTAAATTGGGAATTTGTGCCTGGAGGGAACTCGGTTCATTTGCTTTTGAACTGTGGGAGTTTGTTTCGGTTATGATGGATATTCTTGTGTGTTATGGGAAAGAGGGGTTATCAAGAAGCTTACCAGCCTAGTACGGTGCGATTAGAATCGTCTTGAGGTCCGTGGATGGATTTAAATATGAAGATGGGCTCTATCAGGCCGGATTTTTTCATTTCAGCATACTGCTCCTTATGGAGGAGTATTCGGGAATTGGATGTTGATTCGTTGTCGGCTATTCCATGTAAATCTATGTTGTGCTGTATGAGCTGTGAAACGGCTTGATAAATTTCTTATGAGTTGAGGTTCCGCGTAGCGATGGTGTTATGTGAGCAGGATTGCTCTTGAGATTCAGATCATATATCACACCTCAGTTGTGCTTGAGTTTTGTAGCTTATGGAGCTATATGTCCCCCCCCCCCCCCCCC
>ML335990.1:61663-106429 GCA_005239505.1 Nicotiana paniculata
CAGGATGGTGTTAGGCACTTAGCGTTGCTTGTGACTGATATTCAATATTTTGTAGTAATGAGCAATTTAGCTCAGTGTGTATCTCCTTATGTGAATTTTATGTGTGGATCGGGTCGCACGTAGCCACGGGTATGTTATTTGGATCGGGGTGAACGCCATAAAGATGTGATGTTGATTAAGGTTTTATACATCCTGTTTTTGTGTGTTGTTTCCCATTTTTTGAGGAAAGTTTGCATGAGCGCGTAAGTTGAGTAGTTCCTCCCAGAGTTCGTTTTCCATATGTATCGCATTCGAATTTGTAGTTTATTGGCGTTGTGGCGTCATGTGAGACTTTTGGTCATGTCTGGGGTGGCTTATCGCCTGAGCAGTTCGTATTGGGGGAAAAGAGATTAATGGATCTAGGATCAGTGCAATCAGATTATATAAAGTGTATTAAAGAGCAAATGCCATTATTTGATTCAGCATGAGGTGATGGCTCTTCTCAGGAGTATAGACTTAATGATTTCTTGACGAGGCAGTTGGTTATGAAATTCTACACATCTCCTCCATCGTGGCGGTATTGCAAAGGGTAAGAACAGGATTTGTACATGTCATGATGTGCATTGGGAGCATCAGATTCGTGGAATTTTGGCTATTGTTATTAGAGGATGTTGTTATAGTCATGTGCGTTATGCAATGCATAGTGTGAATTCAGCAAGGGTATGCAATCATGTATCGGTGCATTGTGTAGTGATTGATACGGTATTCGTAGGTTTGCAAGCAGGCCTAGTAGAGAATTTGGGATGTTGGAATTAGGCTCTAAGCTTATTTGTTTAAATAAAAGAGAATATCTTCAAATTTGCTCGAGCTAAGGTGCTCAACTGAGTTGTAGTAGCACATGTAGGTGCACGAGGTGTTCAACAGTGATTTCAGACAAATCCAGCGCAGTTCTTAGCATGTTCGAGGACGAACGTATGTTTAAGTGGGAGAGAATGTAACGACCCGACCGGCCGTTTTGAGCACTAGCGCGTTGTTCAGTAGTTTAAGGCCACGAGCAGCTTCACTTCAGGTATTATGACTTGTGCGTCTGGTCGGAAATGAATTTCGGGAAGCTCAGAGTTGGCTTAGAGAGAAAGATTCTCATTTCAGACGCTTTGAGCTGGAAAAATTGACTAAGGTTGGAGTTTTGAGTAAACGACCTCGGAATCGGGATTTGAAGGTTCCAGCAGGTTCGGGTGATGATTTTGGACTTGGCCGTAAGTTCAGATCGAGTTTTGGATGACCCGGAAGCGTTTCGGCGTTTATCGTGGAAGTTGGCATTTTGGAAGAAATTCATAAATTTGGGTTGAGGTGCATTTTTCAATATTATTGATGTCTGTTTGGGATTCCGAGTCTGGGAATAGCTCCATATGGTGATTCTAGTGTTGGGAGCGCATCCGGATATGAATTCGGAGGTCCGTAGGTCGTTTTGGAGCCATTTAGCTAAAGTTAGAAATTTGAAGGTTTTTGAGAAGGTTGACCGGGAGTGAACTTTTTGATATCGGAGTCGGACTCTGATTCCGGAAGTTGGAGTAGATCTGTAATGTCATTTATAACTCGTGTGCAAAATTTGAAGTCATTCCGGATTGATTTGATACGTTTCGGCGCAAAATATAGAAGTTGAAAGATTTGAAAACTCATAATTTGATTCGATGCGCGGTTCGTAATTTGGGCGTTGTTTGACGTGGTTTGAAACCTAGACTAAGTTCGTATTGTATATTTGGACATGTTGTTATAATTAGTTAAGGTCCCGAGGGCCTCAGTTTGATTTCGGAAGGTTAACGAAATGGATTTTAGACGAAAAAAGTTGCTGGAATTTTCTGCTGCAAAAGTTGTTTTGGACAGCAGCTAGTGCATCGTAGAGCTGACTTTGGAAGCTTACATATCGAAATCTATAAGGAATCTGAAAATTTTCAAACCCTTTGATTCTAGGTTCCAGAAATTAAACCATTCATCACGTGGACATTTATACAGAAAGCTATGATCGATTGAATGAAGGCTGGTAAAGCACTTTCGCCAGATATTTCTTATGCGTGGAGCCAATTTGGAAGCTTATATCTCGAAATATATAAGGATTTATATGAGGGACAACCTATCAAATAAAATATCTTTGAGTCTAGTTTCTATCTCTGTAAACCGTTCGTCATTTGGATATTTCTACAAGGAGGTATGAACGTTTTAATAAAAGGTGTCCAGCTGGGGAAAACTTGTAATACGAGGTACAACCTACACAGTACAAGGTACAACTCGATGAAGCGCATGTGCCTATATAAGGCAGTCACGGGCAGCAGCCCTTTTTGAGGATTTTCTTGAGCTAGGGATTGGTTCTTTTATGGTGGATTCGAACTTGGAGACTACTTAACAATACAAGGTGAGTTTTATTGGATATTTTAAGTTAATAACATCCTATTAACACTAGTATTAACATCATTCAATCTTTGAAATCCCTAAAAATCTTTCAAGTTGTTAAAAAACGCCAAATTTCCCAAACATTGAATTTTTAAGGAAAAGTTTCAGGAAGGCAATACTAATGCTTCAAGCTCATTTCTTATGTGTCGGTGAGAGTAATTTTAATATTTGTTTCAAGTTTTTATGGTTGGATAATTGATTTCATAAACCCTAGTTCATGGCATGAATAGTGTTTTTGAGAAAATGAAGGAGAGATAAGTAGTGTTTTTAGAAATGAAATTAAAGGATGCAATGAACCTATGGAATCATTTTCTAGCTTAGTTGGAAGTGTTCAACTAAGTAATCACCAAATTGAATATTTTGGAATTATTACTTAAGGAAGACAATGAATAGTAATTTGGAGGTGCTGGAGAATTAATGTACTATCATTGATGATTTCAAATGGGTATTAAATGATAAGAGTGGGGTTGAATGTGCTCGTAAGTGAACCTATTAGATGATTTGAGCTGGAGGTTTGTAGCCAACTTGTGAGCCATAAATGGATATTGATAAATATTTTTGAGTCATATTTTGATTGTAATTGAGATTGTAATTGTAGATATCATTTTTTTTGGTGGCGTATGAGCATTTTACTCAATGTTACGATGTCGGAGGATGATTAAAAACTTGTGAATGTTAATAAAGCGAAAGCGAGTTTTGGAGCGTTAGGCATCAGCCGAGTTGTTTGAAAAACCGGCTATGGAACTTCGGAGCGAGGTAAGTCTCCTTTCTAACCTTGTAAGAGGGAATTGTCCCCATATGTGAAATAATTAATTATGTACTACTGTTTGTTGGGGGCCACGTACGCACGAAGTGACGAGAGTCCGTGCATAGCTACTATAATGCTTAAGTCCGGGTAGTCCAGGCTCCAAAAACATGCTTACTTGCCATACTTGTAACTTTATTGTCAATTTAAAATGTTTAAATGATATCGAACTTAGCAAATGAATTTCAAAAATTAAACATTATTTTTCTTAACTGTTAAAGGAGAAATTTGTAAATTTCCTGCGTAATTATTTCATGATGAAGTCTTGATTCACTGTTTGAATGTGTGTGTCTATGAGTACCTGCGTCGCATGTATGATTCGCGAGCAGGGTAACTCTTTATTTATATGTAACCGCTTCGCAATTATATTCCGCGAGCGGGGTGATCCTTTCCACTACTCTTATGGGAGCGGGTCGTTCACCTCGGCGGGTTAATAGATGCATCTATGGTTCGTGTCTTTCGACCCTTCGGCAGTGCACATTTTATTATTTTGTTGGATCGGGCCGTACGTCCTCGGCATGATTTGCGCATGCTTGTATTGCTGCCTTGCAAATTTATGAGTAATGATATTTCTTCCTTGGCCTAAGATGAATTGTTAAATGATGAAATATGAACTTTTGGAAAATCTCTTATTATTAAAGGAATTGTTTTACCTGCTTCCTGTTTATCGAGTTTGAAATTACCTTGTAAAATTCATAGTTGTGCACATTTTGGTACTTCAATATTTGGACCACTAGTAAGCGTCGAAGTCAACCTCTCGTCACTACCTCTTCAAGGTTAGGCGAGATACTTACTGGGTACACGTTGTTTTTGTACTCATACTACACTTGTTGTGCATTTTGTTGCACAGGCACATGTATGTCTAGTGGCCTAGTTTGGCGCAGCTGCATGGTTGATACAGAGGTTTAGGTGAGATGCACCTCTCAAGAAGACCGCAGCCAGCAGAGTCTCCTTCAGAATATTGTATTGTATTGTATTTTCTCTAATGTCCAATTGTATTCCGGACGGTTATTGTATTACATTTTATTTTCTAGAAATTGCTCATACACTTGTGACACTGGGTTCTAGGATGTATATGAGATTAGTTAGTATTGAAAAGTGGTTAAATACATTATTATTTACTCGGTGAAGTTCATTATTTATTGCTAAATGTAAGAAAAAGAAATGATTTCAAAAATATTAAAATGATAATTTAATTAACTATTTAGTGTTGGCTTGCCTGACAGTGGTGTCCGGCGCCATCACGACCTTTAATGAATTTTGGGTCGTGACAGAGTGTGTGTGTGTGTGTGTGTGTATATATATATANGCTTGTAGACATATCTTGTCAGTCAGTACAATGTGTTGGGCTTGTAGGCCTTGTAAGTATATTTTTTTAGTTTGTCAGCTGTAGTAGTTATGAAGGCCTTGTCGGCCCAGATTTATATTGATGTCCAGTGAGAGCTAGTCTCCATTCAGTTTTATATTCTCTTTCACAAATTGTCTTGGGCCCTATGGGCAAAGTATGATATTGTATGTTCAGAGTCCCTCAGTCTCAAGTTGGTATGCTCGGTTAAGTGAAGCACCTGTACCGGTCTCTCCTCCCCAGGTTTGGGGCATGCATCTAAATCCGATCTCTACCATTCAAGTCAAATTCCAAGATGTTACGAATACTCAGTCGAAATTTTAGCCCGATCCAACAGTTAATGAATCGGAAAATGTGAAGTTGGTTGGTTGGAAAAAATCTATAGCAAAACAAACACTTTTTCTTATCCCTTCTCTCTTGATGAAAGCTCTCTCAAAAACCATTTTTATGTTCTTAAGTCTTTCAAAGACTTGTTGTAACAACCCGATCGGTCTCTCAAAGAAAACATCAGAGGTAATTCGAGCAAAGGATTTGATGAATGTGTGTTATATTTTTCCTTATCGATTCATGTGCTAGCAACGCGTTGGGGTTTGATTATATTCGAGACCAGGATAGAGTGGGTAACTCTTAACAACGGTCCTAGTGGGTTCAAGAATTAGAGTGCAATGCCTAAGGATTTCGGGTCCATTGTGTGGTTAAGGATCGGGTTTTTGCAGTGGATTGTGAATGGGACTTGGAGTATTCTATGTTATCATTGAGTGTGTTGTGCAGTATTGGAGGAAAGGAAGAAATAGCTTTGGATGAAGGTCTTGTAGAATGGGTGTACCAGTTGGAGATGCCATTGTGCGCATGAGGAAGGTATAAGATGGTTCATGGGTATTGAGACGAGAAGGTCTCGTGAAGTGGGTCACTCGGGAAGAGTGTTGTTGAGTTTCGGTATGATTCTTGAATGGAGCTACTATTATTTCTAAGGCAAGTCAAGAGTGAATTGGAAGAAGTTGGCTCGGTTAGTAATGGTTGAATCAGCATGATTGTGGCAATGATAAGTTCTTTTGGCGTGTGAAGTTATACATGTGATTTGTGGTTGTACATGCAGGCTCGGCAACCACCATAACTTTATTGATCTGGGATGCATTCGATTCAAATTTCCTTGTGGTGTAAATGGATTCAGGAAGAGTCATTGTGATTTAGATCACGACTTGAGGTTTGTATTTTCTGCGGTTTGGGAATTCAGTTGCATGTTGCATTGGTTCTTCTGAAATGAGCTAAGTGAAAGGATTTCTAGCCAATTAAGTGTTTATTCTACTAGTATTTCAGGAGTTATGATGAAGTCTGGTATTCTCGCATAGCGGCATAATAGGTGCAGTGAGCGGCATGGGAATTGAAAGTGGAGGATCAAGGTTGCAGTTCGATGTTGAGAGGAATGTCACGAGCTCGGATGAGAAGGGAAGAATTTAGATGTTGAGAGTCAGATGGAATTTTCTTTAGTGTCACCTGAGAATGGTGTCCTGTGTAAGAGGCTTTGGGTATTGATTTGTAGATTCTCGAATTGCTTTTTACAAAATTTGTAGGGTTGGTGGTATGGAGGTGCAGACCTTGCTACCTGGTACAGAAGGTCGTGGGAGCGTATTCCACGGAGGAATTTGTATAATTGTGTCTTGTTAGTCACTTGACTGTTAAGGATTGAAACCAAGCATGGAAATTTTAGTACTATCGTTAATGTGAAGGTTTATGCCTGGAAGGCGCTATATTCCTTTGGTTGTAGACTTTGGGAGATTGTTCCGGATAGGGACAACTAATCGTGTGTGTCATGAATGGGGCCATTGTGGATTCGAGGTAGGTTGTCGGATCAATATGGTATGATCAGAATAAGCTTGAGGTTCGTTGTTAGGTGTAATGTGAATGTGTGCTCTACATCAGATCGGATGTGTGCATTCAACATAGAGTTGCTTATGGAGGGTCTTCGAGCGTTGGATGTTATTTTTGTCATCAGCTATTCCATGTAATCCTCTATTGTGCCATTTGGGTTGTGAGACGACTTGATTATTGCCATGTAGCTTGTGGTGTTATATGAGCAGGATGGCTCTCGAGATACATGTCATTTATCGCACTTTAGTTGTGCTTGGGTTTTTTAGAGTATTGCGCTATCCGTCTCCCTAGGATTTGTATCATGCACTTGTTATGCTTGTGGTCGATATTCGAGTATTTCGTAAGTATAAGCGTTATGGCTAGATGTGTGTTTTTCTTCTTGATTTTTGTGTGCCGATCGGGTGGCACGCTGCCACGGGTATATTGTTTGGATCGGGTGGCACACCACCATGGGCATGTTACATGGATCGGGTTGCACGTCGCATCACTGTCATATTGGATCGGGTTGCACGCCTTAATTGTGAGGTGTTGATTACGGTTCCCTACATCTATTCTTGTGTATTTTGTTTCTCATTCTCTGGGAAGGGTCACATCGTCTGTCCGACCTCCTTATTCGTTACGCGGGCTTGGTATTTCTTTTTCCAAAGTTCATTTTCCTTGTGTATCACATTCGAGCTTATGGCTTATTGGTACATTGTTGGCGTCATATGAGATTTTGGCAGTGTTTGAGATGGATTATTTCATGAACAACTTGTATTGGCGAGACGAGGTTATTGGGCCTGAGATAAGTGCGATCGGAGTTATATAGGGTATATTAGAGAGCAAATATCGTTATTCAGTTTAGAATAAGGTAACGGTTCTTGTCAGGATGAGAGACTCCATGATTTGTTGATTCGGCAGGTGGTTATTAGTTTCTATAAATCTCTTTCATTGTGGAAGTATTGCGAGATTTGGATCAAGGCTTATATGTGTTATGAGGTGTATTGCGGGTACCGGGTTCATGGAATTACAACTATTGTAGTTAGAGGATGTTATTATGGTCAAGCGACTTATGTGGTGCATTGTGTGATTTCAGTGGAGGGGCATGGTTATGCTGGGTACAACATTTTGTGATTGATGCGGTGTCGTATGTTAGAATCGGGCTTCGTGGAAATTACAGATGTTAGAATCTGGTTCTAAAGCTTATTAGCTAAGGTTATAGAGAGGATCCTCAATCTAGCTCGAGCTAAAGTGCTCAATGAGGTTGTGGTGGCACGGGTAGGTGCACGAGGTGTTAAACAGTGATTTTGGACAACTATGGAGCAGTCCTTACCACGTTCGAGGACGAACGTATGTTTAAGTGGGAGAGAATGTAACGACATGAACGGTCGTTTTGAGCTCTAGCGTGTTGTTCGGCGGTTTGAAGCCTTGAGTAGCTTCACTCCAGGTATTATGACTTGTACGTGTGGTCGGAATTGAATTTCGGGAAGTTCGGAGTTGATTCGGATGGAAAATACTAAATTTGGAAGCTTTAAGTTGGAAGAGTTAACTAAAGTTTGAATTTGAGTAAACGACCTCGGAAACGAGATTTGAAGGTTCCAGTAGGTTCGTATGATGATTTCGGACTTATCCATATGTTCGAGTTGAGTATCGGGTCGCCCAGGAGCATTTTGGCGCTTATTATGGAAAGTTGGCATTTTGAAGATCTTAGAATTTCCTAAGTTTTGATTGAGATGGACTTTGGTGTTATCATTTTTCGTTTGGGGTTTCGAGCCTTGGAATAGGTTCATATCGTGATTTATGATGTGTGCATAAAGTTTGGCGTCATTCTGGAATGTTTAAGTATGAATCAGACGCGTTTATCGAAGTATGAAAGTTTAAAAGTTTAAAGAAAGATTTCGATCGTCGATTCATAGTTTTGATGTTGTTTGGTGTGATTTGAGGCCTCAAGCAGGTTTGTGTCATGTATTGGGACTTGTTGATGTGATTGTACGGGGTCCCAGGGGCCTCGGGTGTATTTCGTAGGGTCTACGGGTCATTCCGCCATGTTGAGCGGTTGTTTTCTGAGGTCTGGTGCGCTCTTCTTCGCGTTAGCAAGGAAAGGAACACGTTCGCGAAGAGAAAAATGGGAGAAAAAGCTCTATGAATCGCGTTTGGAGAGGAAGATTCGCATTCGCAAAGAAGAACTCTCTGCTGCACAAGGCTGACTTTGGAAGTTTATATTTTGCAATCTATAAGGAATTTGGAGATGATCCAAAATACGAAATTTGTATCCCTTGGTGTCTAGTTTTCAGAAAGTCAAACTACTTGTCATTTGGAGTTTTGTACGAAAAGTTATGACCATTATATTAAAGGTTGTCTGGAGGAGTTGGGCAGCTTGCTCTACGCGATTGGTTTTCCACGATCGCGAAAGGCAATTTCGAGCTGAGAAAAGTTGTGTTTCGCGATCGCGAAGGGTTAATACCTGGGCAGAAGCTATATTTTGGGGGTTTGGCTCATTTTCACTTCATTCCTTCCATGGTAGCCGACTTTGGGGCGATTTTGATGTGTCATTTTCATCATCAAACTTTAGATAAGTGATTTCTACACCTTGTGAGTTAAATACATGGTTTATATGTAAATTAAAATATGAATATTTATAAAAATTATGGGATTTTAAGAGAAAAATCTAGAAATTGGTATTTTTAGAATTTGACCACGAAATTAGACATGAAATTTGGAATAAATTATATATTTGAATTCGTGTTGTTATGGGTAAAGTTTATCTTCAAAAATTTTCAAAATCCGGGCACGTGAGCCTGAGGGTTGACTTTACTGAATTTTCGAGCGGAGTTGAAAATTATTATGAATTCGTTTATTATGAGTATTAGAGTGTGTTTTCATTTGTTTGCACATTGTTTGATTAGTTTTGGAGCAACGGGCATCAGTTTGAGGTGTTAGAGTGGCGTTGGAGCCGGTTATAGAACTTTGGAGCGAGGTAAGTCTCCAGTCTAACCTTGTGAGGGGGAAACTACCCCTTAGGTGATATTTATTGTTATGTGCAACTAGTTGTGGGTGCTACGAACGCACGAGGTGATGAGAGTCTGTATGTGGCTAAAGCATGTTTATGTCCGGGTAGACTTAGGAATGTATCATGTATTATTTGAATTATTTGAACTCATTCTGCTGGGTTAATTAATTGAAGTTGATTTAGAAATAAATATATGTACACTAGGCCAAGCCTTAACACTTTGAGTTGTGGGCGAGTTATTTGAAATGGTAAAGATTATATTCATTTTATGCCCATGTGCTATATGTAAACACGTGTCTCGTAATTCGGTCACTTCATTCCTTTTCTTGGGAACGGGCCGAACGCCTCAGCAGTATATAGATGTATCTATGGTTCGTGCCGTTCGACCCTCGGCAGTGTACACATTATTCTGGATCGGGCCGAATGACCTCGGCAGAATCGTGATTTATATCGCTAGTAGTCCGAATATTTATGAGCTAATCTTTCCACTGATGCCCGGTATTTTATACAGTATTCCTTATTTATTTGATATCGACCCTTGGCATGTTCTGAGCCGTTAAGGTAGAAGACAATATTTAGAAATTTATGCTTTGAAAGAAGGAATCAGGAGATTTATAACTTACAGAATTACCCCATCATTTACATGTGCCTCATAAATGTTTATGTTTTATTATATTGCTTTATTGGACCTTTAGTAAGTGTCGACGTCGACTCCCTCATCACTACTTCTCCGGGATTTGGCTAGATACTTACTAGGTACGCTTTGATTTACATACTCATGCTGCACTTCTGCACTAAATGTGCAGGGTCTCACAGGTTCATTTGATAATCACCTTGGCGCATTGGCGCACCTGTGGAGGAAACTTTATTTGAGCTGCATTCCAGGCTCCGCATCGCAGTCCAACAAGTCTCCATTGTACTATTTATTTTATTCTGTCTTATCACATTCGGGGCAGACGTTGTATTGTTATTGCACTCCTTAGAAATTGCTCATGCACTTGTGACACCGAATTTTTGGGGTTTCTACTGGTTATTCGTTATTGTAGATCACTTAATTATAATCATTTTACTCCTGTAAATTCCATTTTATGTCATTTAAGTAATGGAGATTATGATCCTAAAAGTAATAAAATGAGTATTTAAATGGATAAATCACAATTGACTTGCCTGACGACGGCGTTAGGCGCCATCACGACCTATAGTGGATTTTGAGTCGTGACACTTGTACCAATAAGCATAGAACAATTCTTCAAGGTTGCTCTATTTAGAGATAATGAGTGATGTTTTCTCTTAAAGTCAAAACCAACTCTAAATAGGAGTAAAATCGAATCCAACTCCGAATAGGAATGGAAACCACAGAGAATAGGATTAGGCCATTAGGCCTTTGGCCGGACAACATGGGTATGGGCCCAACATTGATCTATCTTGTTGAGCATATTAGATCATATTATTTTAACAAAATTCTTACCATCACTTTGTTTTTCATCTCAATTCAAATAAGTTTTTTTATTCTTTTATATTGTTTTACACAATTATTTATATATATTTTTCTTTGCTTATAGTTATTATATTATTCATTACTTGATATTATTATGTTATCTTTTATTAGCCTGTCAGTTAAATTAATGTCTTGCTTCAACATATTTTACGCTTTTATCCTCTTATTTGAAACTCTTTTACCATTTAAATATATCAATAATATTTTCAGATTATAGTATTATTTAAGTATTTAATATATTTATTTTAAAATCAATTTAAAGTATATGTATTCTTGCACTATCTCTATTTTCCTCTTTATACACTCTCTTCGTTATTATAAAATTTTAATTAGTCTTTTACTTAAATATTTTACCTATAATCAAAGTAATATTATTATTTTTTTAAATTGTAACCTTGAATTAGTCTAAAATATTAATACATAAGTTCTTTTATTATTATGTTTCAAATTTATTAACTTTTCTTATAATTATCTTTTGTGTTACATGCAACTATACGTTCTCTCTTTTAGTTTAAAATACAAATTTTACTTTTAATTTTTGCTTGTAAAATTACCTATGTTATATATTTATTTTGTATAAATTTTTAGTTTATTGTCAAATTTTTATTTTTGATCTAATAAGACTTTAATTACGTGGTCCTATCCATAGTTGAAGTGTTCTCCTCATAATTTTATATAAGAACTTTCTAATCTCAAATTCGAAAAGTATTTGTCCTTCCATCTAATATTAATATTTTAAATGTTTTTCTTAATTTTACGTTATCTAAAGTATTATCTTGTTTTCAAGTGAATTTTTATTAACTTGCCACTTTATTTAATATCATCATCCACTACTATTCTTTAATATATAATATAGATAGATATATAATTTTTTTTAATCTTAAAATAAATATTTAGTTTATTTTAAAATATTACTGGGAATTCTTAAACTTGTTTAAGTTTGTCAATAATATTTTGAGTATTTTATATTTACTTTGTTTTATTCTTTAAACTATTTTTCGTATAAGTATCCTCATATTATCTCTAATTTATTTTATTAATCTTTTTTTTATTATTTTATCTTTTAGACTTGAGTTATGTGACCTTATCCACAACATGATCTTTTTCATCATAATAGACAAGAAATATTTTCTCATCTCAAATTTAAATAATTTTCATTCTCCTTTTTTCCTTTGTGATGAAATTTTTAATTATTTAGTTTCTCTGTATGTTCCTTATTTTTTCTATTATATTATTTATACTTAATATATTATATTATCATGTGCCTTTTTATTAGCTTGTTTGAATTTAATATTCACTTCTATCATACTTATTTTAATATAATACAAATAAAAACTAAAATTATTTCAATTGTAACTTTGACGCTATTGTGGACCACATTTAAAAATAAAATTATCTTATGCTTTCAAACTTAAACTAAAGCCACTCAATTCAAATATTAATCATATAAAACTGTTTTCTTCTTTGTTAGAAGACATTATATCTAAAATATAAAATTATAAAACGAAAGAAAAAAGCATGTGCTTAGTGAGTAACTATTAAAGTAGGAATCTTTATTTTTGGGAAGCTTTCATAATGAATTTGACATAAAAATATGAGTCAATCTTAATTACTTTCTACCATTTTGATCAAATTTAATTTGTCTTATCCTTATTAGATTTGTCTAAATTTGTTTAGATTATGTCTTAAAAGTGCCGAGTGACATTTTCTCATACGCCACTTGACTTGACCTTATGCTTCACTACTCTTCTTTTAATATAACTAGTATTAGCACCCACGCAATGCACGGACATAAACCATGTCTAATTCTGATTTGGGTTATTTGAATTATGTGCAAATAACTTTAAAATTAAATCTTCTATATATAAATTATAAATTACTATTGGATATTAATTAAGAAGCAGGATATGAAACCATTTTTCAAATCTCATAATGGATAACATGTTTTCTTTTTTTATATTGTAATAACTCAATATCTTGATTTTGTAACTTGCATTTTTTTTAATGATCAATATTAAAGTATATTCAACATATAATGTTGTGATCTGTCTTGTTTGAGCGTATTAAATCATATTATCTTAGCAAAATTCTTACTACCACTTTATTTCTCATCTCTAATTCGAATAACTTTTATTCTTCTATATTTTTTAGACATATTTTTTTTGTTCTTTTCTTCTAGTTATTGCATTATTTATTACTTAATATTCTTATACCCGTAGTGTGATCTTTTATTAGCTTATAAATTGACTTACCGTCTTACTTATTACCCTATTAATAATCATCAATAAATAATTAATATGACTTTATTATTCTTGTTATTAAAATATTTTTACTGATTATTTAATTATTTCTCACCTTTTAAATAATTTATATATTTTATGTAAGATCTTATTTTGTTGCTTGAAAAGTTTTTATTCTTAGGGTCAATAATCTTTAATATCTTAATTAAATTTTAGTTTTATTTTATATTGTAACTTACTCCAATGTATAAATAGTCATAGGTTATCTCAATTTACGTCTTTCTATAATTTTTTATTTTTTCTATTTTAGCAATTTAATTAATTTTTACCTCCATATTTCTAGCTAATATAGAATAAAATCTGTTAGTGGATCAATATATGAATATAAATATAGATATAAATATGAATGTACATATAAATACATTGACATATATATTAGATTTATCTAAGATCTATTTAGATTATGTATAAGATTCATTCAACTACTTCCATTAATTATGTTTCTATTTATAATTTATAATTATTAATTTGTCCTAAAGTTGTCAAGTGGCTTCATTTAAGCTTGATACTTGACTTAACCACAATGCATACTACCCATCTTTTAATATAATATAGATATAGATTAATTTTACTTTTATAAAAGAAAAATATAAATCTCTTCCATATTTAACAGACCCCCTTTCTGGAGGAAAATATTATGGACATCTATAAATTGAGAATTCCTCTTTCACAAAAAAATAAACACAACCTTCATAGTGTAACATTTAAGAGAGTCTGGTGTAGGGGAGACTATTCTCTCAAAAAACTTTTTCCTGTTAAAATAGTAATGAATCATATGTAGGTTGATCGACCAAATCATGATAATTTAGTTTAATATATTATTTTTTTGTTGTCCGATTTATCATTGCTAAAATTTATTTGGTTTGCTTTAATATGGCGCCTTATTATTTCGATCCCAACAATAGGTTTGACAGAATTCAATGTATCTGGTTCGAACTATATCTATGTGTGAGACAAAATAAGCACATATGTAAACAGACAAAGATTACCTTTGGAAGCAGAATAAAGAGAAACAGAAGGCAGTGCCGAAAAGCCAGCAATAGAAGAGAGAAAGATGACATTGCCATTTTCAGATGCCTTGAGCAAAGGATAAGCAAGTTGAGATAAGTGAAAACCAGATTCGAAATTAGTTCCCATTACAATGTTGTAATCTTCTGATGTGAAGTCTTTAGTTTCCTTATGTATCACAACCCCTGCGTTATTTACCTAACCATGAACAAGTTAAATTCAATTAGTGTTGTAACTTTTTCAAAAGGAACTTTAATTTTTATCATGGACAGTATAAAGGTAACGGAAAATTTATTCGTGGCCGATGTTTACAACAAACCACTAATAAAAGATATGTATCTTTCATATACACTTATATCACGAGTGCATTACTCAAATGGTCACTCAACTATCCCAAATCATCTCCTAAAGTCATTTTACTTTCATTTGTAACAACAAAGTCACTGAACTATGCCGATTGCACGCAAAATTTGCTAGAGGGTAAATAGGTATTTACTAGAGGGTAAATAGGTATTTGACAATCCAAAATTTGAAAAATTTAGTTGACTGACCTTCTGAGTGCAATAGGCATAGTTCAGTGACTTTGTTGTTACAAACGAAAGTAAAGTGACTTTAAGAGATAATTTAGGATAGTTGAGCGACCATTTGAGTAATGGACTCCACTTAATCATGATTAACTGACTTGTAACTACTTAAATTATTATATTTGGTATGAGTACCTGGTGTGAATAAGTATTTATGAAAGGAAGGCAGTTAGAAACTTAATCTAACTATGCTGAGTGGGTAGAAACCCATTCAGTTAGGAGTACTTTGTTACAAATCACACTTACTATAGACTATTACTTGTAATTAGAGGCAGACCTACCCTATGGATAGGGGGTCATTGGCCCTCAATGACTTAAAAAAAAGATGCATATGTATAATATTTTTTTTGATAACAAGTATATATTTTGATTGGGAACCTAAAATTCAAATCTTAGGCAGCTATATTTGTTGATTTAGGGGAGCAGTACTGATCAATTTTGACTCCAGCATTTACTCATTTTTATTTGATAGTGGTACCCCGGTACTTTTAAATTCTCGGTCCGCGTCTGCTTGTAATTTGTTATTAAATGATATGCTAATGCAAAACTTTTATGCACTATCAATACGTAAAAATTTAAAATAGGTGGAATTAAAGTCTAACCAAAATATTGAGCTTTCCATTAAAAACATCTCCAACAGCCTGCATAAGATTCTCACGTTCAGTACGCAACAGTAGGTCGCACACAGAACCTTCTACTTTAAATCCCTTGTTTCTCCATATCTCAAGGCATTCCTGCAATTCCTTTTCATTACGTGAACATGTATATACTCTTGCTCCAAGACCTGCCAATTCTTCCACTATTGCATACCTAAAATGCCAATAATACAAAAGCAGAAGACAGAACAGAGTAAAAATATATACATATAATAAAATCATATTCATTCTGAACTCGCTGAATCTATATTTTGGATTCGCCTTAGTATAGACAGAGGCGTACGCAGAAATTTTTGTTAGCAGCCGTAATTTATAGAAAAGCGGAATAAATAAATAAAATTATAATATTTCTTGACAACAAATAGTCTTAGTCCATTGATTTCGTTGAGTCTCAATTTAGAAAATTCCTGAGTTAATTTTGCATAATCCTAACTTTTAACCACAAAGACTCTCAAATATTAGCCAAAAAATAAATGCTAGTTAAGGTTTGAATCTCTACAAATCAAGCACATAACCACCACACCAAAAAATAATTTATGCCAAATGATGTTATTTTTTTCTATTCATTGGTTTCCTTATAGTATTAATAATTTCCGACGAAGCGGTGTCGTGTGACACCACTTTTTTGTAACTTGTAAGTATGTCCGCTCTGAGTATAGATATATAGCTCATAGCAAATAGATTTGTTACATCTTAACTTGCTGGAGATGTGAGTTCTGCCTATATGGTTGTACTTAGTACGATGGAAGTCATTTTTCAAGAAGATCGATCGTTCATTTGATGAGTTAGAGTAGACTATCACTACACTTACTGATATGTGACAACGAGCGCAAAACTAAGGAGTCGTTTGGTATGAGGTATAAACAGGTATAAGGATGGTATAAAAATTTAATAACATCTTAATATTTTATTTGGTTAGCAAATCAGGTATAAATTATCCTGGTGTTAATTTTAATACTGGGATAACTTATACCTTATAGAAGGTGGGGCAATTAGCACCAGTATAACTTATACCTTCTTCTTAGAAATTATGCAATTGCCATTCTTAATACAACATACCAAACAACGAATAAACAACAATCACAACATAACTTATCCCAATATAACTTACACCGGCATAACTTATACCGATATAAATCGTATTCCAACCAAACGACCCCTAATAATACAACTTGTATTTCTTAGATGTTTTCAAATATAGAGGTAAAATCTTATATAACGTGAACTAGAGCAGATTTTGCAGGTTCAACTGACCTCATCATTTTGTTTTTACTCCAACAGTTGATACATAAAAAGAAAATTTTAAAATATATGATTGTAATTAATAACATCACACACATTCTAATCGATCACATTACTTACTCGGAATTCTACATGTATAAATTTGTCATAGGTATTCGTAAGAGCAGAGTTAGGAAAAATTACATTTTATATATATATATATATATATATATATATATATATTAATTCGTCGTTTAGATTGTTTTAGTATATTATTTTCTCTTGTCATGTCATTTTTTTTTGTATTTGATGGAAAACAAAAAGGAAAGATGGGGAAAAGGACATGTAACTGTAGTGAAATTGTTATTAAATGAAAAATAAAGATTGTTGTTTCTCGACAATTGTTTGTCCAGTTATGTCGAGTTTAAATATAAATTTCAACGTTTGATCTTTGGGTTTTGGCTAATGTGATTGAAATTACTTTTCTATAAGTATGAACTTGATTATCTTCTGCATTTTATATGGGTGTTAGTTTCTTATGGAGTAATTGTTAAGGGGAAAATTTCAAACTCACCCTATGCCTTTAGAGCCACCAGTAACGAGGGCTGTTTTGCCTTTGAGATTCCATCTTCCTTCTTCTTCTCCATTGTTGTCATTCTTATTAGCTTTTGAATCTTCCATTTTTGGTTTCTTAATTGGTATTTTTCTTGAAATGCTCAAAGTGAGAATTTAAGTCTCCAGATTGCTATAAATAACAGTAGTTGATGTAGTAGTAATTACAATGTACTACAACGCCAGAAAGTCTTTATTACTATACCTATCTGCCTTGAAATCACTATGGGGTCCATATTGGCTTAATACGATGAAGATAGATCGAAGTAAAGGCCCATACACGAACGTAAGAAAATCACTGACTACGACACCTAACTCCTTTGAAAATAGCAGTAGTAACTATAATGTACTAGCTCCTTTGAAAAATATCTGCCCTCACCACATTTTGAGTAGTAGTAATTACAACGTACAAGCTCCTTTGAAAAATGTTTCCACGTTTTGATACTAGCTCCATTAATAAATTTTGTCCTCATCACCACGTTTTTTTCAAGACAGTATTATTTAACATAGGCTCTACTTCTCCGACCACCATATATATGTTTTCTTTTGTAACACTCCACAAATTCGGACTAGATGAGAACATGTTAAATACGTATTAATGTGATATTTTATACATGTGAAGTTCTATCGGAATGAGTATGAGTGGAAACAGTTGTTTTAGAATCAAGACGGAGAGTGAGGTGCATAAGACTCGATAAAATCGACTAAGTTTACGAAAGGTCTGTCTTCTAGCAGGATTTCGTGAATATTTGTAAGCAATTTGGACAAACGAAACATGAAAGTTATAGTCCTTTGAAAATCCTTTTCAATGATATATTGTGGAGCCCGAACGGATCTCTATGCAAAAAGGTATGTGCGTCTTACTGGATACTACGTAGTATGCGCGCCCAGGTGCGCACCCGGATAGTCCCGTGCACGACCGCGCACTTGTGGCAGTGCTACTCCCTTGCTGCGCGTTCAGGTACGCGGTTGGATCTTCAGCTGCGTGGGGGCGCACCTGGGAAGCCGTTTTATAAGCCCTACTTCTTCCCCCACACCCCAAAATACAAAAGCTTGCTCTAGAAAGGGAAGCTCTCAAGAACCTAACCTCCCCCAAGGTCCCTCCATCATCCAACGTAAGTTCTAATGATGATTCTAAGTTAATTTCAATTCTCCAACACCTTATTAACATGGGTAAACCCTTCAAATTATTATATATTCAATCAAGACATCATTGTTGAGAAAAGAAACCCTACAACTCGAATTGAGGAGGATTGAACGTCAAAACCTAATATCTTCATCCTCTAACTGATTATAGCATTGGATTAATGACTATAGACTCTAAGTTCATGAAATATGAGTTGATGGGTGATCTCGTCCAATTTCACACCCCAATTCGAGGTTATGAAAATGGTCGATGCAACAATAATACCCAACAAGAGCTAGGGTCGAATTCCGCAGGGAGCTATATGTGTGGGAGTTAGTAGTATATATCGCAGCCCTTGAGTTTGTATATCTAAATTTGCATTTCCGCAAAATTGGGTTATTTTAAAGTCTAATTTAAACTATTGCAATTTAAGAATACCACTAGGAAATTATTTTGTTGTTTTTCAAATATTATAATGAGCCTAGGGCTATGACCTTCACCTAGGTGTTTGCCTAATGGGATATAAACCCTAAAGCTTGTTTTATTGGTCGGGGCATATTATAGCTATCAACACTCAATACTTCTCGGTCAGAGAGTAATTTTGTCCAATTTTACTTTCTCAAGTCCAAATGGGTATTGAACAAAAAAGTTGATAAAAGCTCAAGTTGGGTTGTTACTATTTCTAGGTTCAACCCTTTAATTGAGCCTATCAATCTCTCGATTGACCCAATTTCTTGTTAGCCAAGTTTTCCTAGACTAAGTCTCTCTTCTCAAGTATCTCGCTTGAGCTTCTTCCTTTGATTTGAAGAGAACTCATCTGGGATGATTCCACACACAAGGAAGTTTGCTAGATCGGCGAACCATGGCACCTCCTTCATTGAAATAGCCAAGAGTTGCTCGTCAGGAAGGAGTCATTGATTTCAAAGCCATCATGCGACCTCCCCTACTCTTCCAAACGAGACAAGTGGCCCGCCACTTGATTTTCACTCCCTTTTCGATCTTGGATGTCAATATCAAACTCTTGCAACAATAGCACCCATCTCATCAACATAGCTTTTGAATCTTTCTTGCTCATAAGATAGCAAAGTGCCACATGATCCATTTGAACAATGACCTTTGCACCCATCAAGTATGGGCAGAATTTCTCATAGCAAACAGAATGGCAAGGAGCTCTTTCTCTGTAACAGTGTAGTTGACCTGGGCATCATTCTTGGTCTTACTAGCATGCTAGACCAGATGAAAAATATTGTTGATGTGTTGTCCCAAAACTGCTCCAACCGCTACTATCACTAGCATCGCATATGATCTCAAAAGGAATACTCCAATTAGGAGCGGTGATAATAGGAGTTGTTGTCAACTTGAACTTAAGCAATTCAAAGGCTCTCATGCAGTCATCATTGAAGTGAAATTTAGCATCCTTCTCTAAAAGCTTACACATTGGGTTCACCACTTTAGAAAAATCCTTTATGAAGCACCGGTAGAACCCCGTGTGACCCAAGAAACTTCTCACGCCTTTCACTAAAGTTGGAGGTGGAAGTTTTGAAATCACCTCTATCTTTGCCTTGTCGAACTTTATGCCCTTCTTTGAATTTTGTGGCCAAGGACAATGCCTTCCTCGACCATGAAATGACATTTCTCCCAATTTAGCACCAAAGTTCGTTTCTTCACACCTTGCTAATACTTTATCCAAATTTGCCAAGCAATCATCAAAGGAACCCCCGACCGAGAAGTCATCCATGAAGAGTTCAATTTAATCCTCCACCATATCTGTAAAGATCGCCATCATACACCATTGAAAAGTCGTCGGTGCATTGCATAAGCCAAACGACATCCGCTTGAAAGTGAAAGTGCCATAGGGACAAGCAAAAGTTATTTTTCTCTTGATCTTCCGGGGCAATAAGGATTTCGTTGTAGCCCGAGTATCCATCCAAAAATCAAAGCATGACTGGCCAGCCTATCAAGCATTTGGTTAAGAAAGGGAAGTGGAAAATGGTCTTTCCTGGTGACTTTGTTTAGCTTTCAATAGTCCATACAAACTCTCCATCCGATCACCATTACTGTGGGAATCAACCCGTTCTTTCCATTAGTGACCACTGTTATGCCCCCTTCTTTGGGACACATTGCACTAGAGAGGTCCACAAATTGTTGGAAATGAAGTGGTTAGACGTGGTAAAAAAGGAGGGAGTTAATATTGGATGATCATCGATTCCAACCCTACACCACTATAAAGTAGCGAGGAGTGGTCGATGCAGTTTTACCTGATAGGTCGGTGATCGATATCCACATGGAGTTAATATTGGTTGGGAGTTGGGTTTCTACCTAATCTAGATGTGCGTGTTGTTTCTAATTACACTTCTAACCATGGTTGGGATTGTTTCTATTCTAATTTTAATGCTATTGATTGCTAAAAATAATCTAAGTACAATGTTTTTGTGAGAGTTTTTCAAATGATAAAAAGCACTAGGGAAGTAACTTTCGCCTTGGAGAATATCTAATAGGGTCGAGAATCTAGGGAAATCTTGTTATGATTGGGGTCGTGATACAACCTTCACTCATAAATACTCACTCTGTACCTCTCAGTAGTTTGAGTGACTTTTCCCGATTTGTCTTTCTCAAGCCCAAATAGGTGTTCAAGCAATGCAAATGAAGTTGGCTCAAGTCGGGTATTACTATCTCTAGGTTTAACCCTTTAATTGGGGTTATCAATCTCTTGAATTTACCCCAATTCCTTGTTAGCCTACTTTTCCTAGACTTAGTCCCTCTTTCTCAAGAAGATCCTAAGTCAAAAAGGCATGAATCGGTGTTTGCAACCACCAATTCTACATTTAAAGCATGAAATAAGCTAAATATCACTAACTCATAAACAATTAAGCCCTAAAATTGAAGACTGAGTAAATACCGACACTAGGGTTGGGTCACAACCCTAGCTATGGGGTCTAGCTACTCATAATAATGGTAGAAATCAAAGATGGAGATGTAATATAAGCCATAAAATTGAAATACAAGAATAAAATCTAAAGATAGAAGCTAAAACTACTCTAAAATTACTCAAAACAGTAAAATAAGGTTGTTCACGTGTTCCCTCATACAGAACTTAACCTAAAAATGTGAAAAAGATATATTTATGCACATCTAAAATTTTTGGACAAAAATTCCCCTACGGAGGTTCCGCTGACAACGTAATAATGGGCACGTTCACGCTTGGCCTTTCGCGGCCGCGCAATAACGAGAGCGATCCATGTTTTTCTTCATTTGAATCTGGACTGAAACTTGTTTCGCAGATAGCGTAAAATCCACCGCGTCCGCCAGATCTTCATTCCTAGCCGTGTATTTTGTTCGCAGACCGCATTCCTCAGTTAAGCTCTACTTGCAAAGTCTCTAAACCTCTTATCACTCTCCCAGCAGAATTTCCACCGCGTCCGTGTCTGGTAACTTCGCGGCTGCATAATTTAGACGCGGGCCGCGTTCTTCATTTGAGCCAAGATTGCAGGGCCTCTGAATCTCGATCATCGCTATCAGCGTATTTTCCATCGTGGTCGCGATTTTCCAATGCGGTCAGCGGAAATATTTGTATTTGACTGCAGATTATCTGAACCTCAACTTTGCGGACCGTGTAATAGTATCCGCCTCAGCGGTGAACCCTATGCGGCCGCGCTTTTCCATTGCGGTCAGCGGTCCATTTCCTGCTTTTGGTTTGTGCAAGTTTGACTCCTTCATGAGCATATTTTGACTTCTTTGCCTCATGACCAAAACCTGCAAGTAAGCACCTTAAGATAGTTTTTTGGAAATACCTTTAGCATTTTTATCCCAAAACCTAAGCAAACGAGATCAAATAATAGGCTAAAATACCTAGTTATCAACTCCCCCAAAATTAAGCTTTTGCTTGTCCTCAAGCAAACAAGGTAATTCCCACCTCCACAAGAAAAATAAAGGAAATTTCTGTTGTCCTGGGGTGACTTCATCAAACATCAATTGGAACTAACAATTACCCTCAACTCAAATGAATTATCAATAACATTATGCTACGACTTTTTGAGTTTCATAGGTCTAATATGACACAAGAGCATCAAGAGTTGACTCAACTTATCAAGGAAGCTCGCTCTTTCACGTAGGTCATTGTGGATCCCAGACTCCTTCTACTCTACTCTCCATGAGCTAATCTCACCTTATAGAATGTGACACTCAAAACCGGGATTGTAAAGAAGTGCACTCATCACTCTCAAATGAATGCCACAAGTCCGGCTCTAAGTACCATATGCTTGCCTCTCATGTAAATCACCACTAATGTAAGATCACTCAATTTGAAATCATATAGGGCTTTAGCGGGATGTAATGAAAGCTTTTTGGATCAAGGTCAGACATAATGAACAATGATGGTATCATCTTTCCTTAAGCACTCAAATTTCTCAATTCGGCTCATGCTTTCTTTGACTCTTTGAGTCATTTTCTTCTTCCTTGGGGGAACTAGAGAGACACATTGTCACTCTTTTCTTCTATATGACGATCATTTTTCTCCTTTTCTCATTATTCCAAGCCTTTCAACATTGTTTTCTTGAATCCTTTCAACCTTTACTTTCTTTTTGACATGCTTCTTTTTGGCTTTTCATCCTTTTCGTTGCCTTTCCTTTTCATCAATTCTTTTTGTTTTTTGAACCTTTCATCACTTTGAAATTCCTCGTCTATCCCCCAAACTTATGTTTTTGCCTATTGTTCATCATGAATGCTAAGGAAAGATTGGGTGCCAAGAGAGGGTCATTATAGAATGGATGAGGGCTTGTAATGTGGTTATTGAACGAAAAAGGCTTAGGCTCAAAGGAGTTGACTAAGGATATTATACTAGTAGGCTATGGAAGTTCTCAAAATTCGAATGGGACAAAGGAGAGCCTGCAATCACTTCTCAAGTCGAGCTACACGTAGGATTTCGCCTAGAAAAACATTCGGGGAAAGTTCTAGACTTGTTGGCACAGGACTTGGACTTGCAATTCAAAACCTCGCCTCTCAAGCTACTGTATTGTTAAAGAGAATAGAGTCTAGGGCCCAGAACAACCCTAGCTACGATTGAAGATCACAGATGGCTCACGGAAACCACTTGATGATAGTTTTGGTCAACTCAAGATTCTAAAGGTCACAACCAGAGCTAATCTCGTCAACAAACTTGTCTCTAACCATGAGGTCGAAGGTAAATGCGCTAGTGACGAGTGAAGCTTACTTGAGTCACTTTTATTCATTACTACTATAAATCAAAACAAAAAGAAAAAAGAAAAATAGACTCAATCCCTTAAGAAGGTTGTCACGTCATCCATTGTTGGGAGGAGCCACCCAGTTCACACAAGTTCCACCTTTGGAAAGAACCGTGGGATTAAGAAAACCAAAGGCTTATTGATCACGAAAAATTGTAAAAAGAAGCTACAAATTCAAAAATAAGCTACTAAATGAAATAAGAAGCTAAGCTATTAAGGAAAGTTACAAAAGAAGTTATAAAGTAAAATACAGAGAGTAAAATGAATATGTACAAAAAGGGGATGAAATGAATATACACAAAATGGGGATGAATATATACATGGAATGGTAAAGTTATATACATACCAAAAGTGAAAAATAACGAAAATAAAAATATGATAAGTAAAACCATAAAGAAAAATAGTATCAAAGTTATTACAAACCATCAAAATCATCATATCCAAATAAGTCCACCCCCCACCCCACCCCCCACCCCCAAATAAAAATTAGCATTGTCCTCAATGCTAAAAGAAAAAATAGAATAAGGGAGGGATAGAGAGTAAAGGAAACTCCCTATGAGCACTCTGTCTGCATGGGGTCACTGGTGGGGTCCTGTGGCTGTCCAGACTCATCACCTCTGTCGGGGTCCTCCAGCTCAATCTTCAAGTCCTCCGTCTGGGGTATCACCACTCTCCTCACCGGCTCTCTGTCAGCCTCCTGCTCTAGTACCTGTGTTGACTGAGCTGTATGTGCTGAAGGGGCGTTTTCTCCCATAAGGAGATCTAGAGGAATATCGCCAGCGGAAGTGAGCTTCGCCACCTCCTTCTTCAACTCTTCTTGACCCTTCTTCACTTTACTCACCTGTTTACCTAGCTCCTTGATTATCTTTTCATGCGCACCCAAAGACTCCAGAATCTTCTTTTGGTTGTCAATAATACTCTTCAATGATTCCTTCACTGATGGAGGCATCTAGAGCAATGTTGGAACTGCCTGAGCTGCTACTGCACTGGATAAGGCAGATAACTTTGATATAGCTACCTGCATCCAGTTCTTGATGACGGCCAATGTCTGGTTGACCCTTAGTGCAGTCTGAGGGTAAGCTGATGAAGAAGGCACTGATAGTGGGATAAAAGCAGATGGCTCGGAGGGAGGATGTGGCATGGCAGCAGATGAACCCTCGGCTGTGAAAGGCTCGGACCCAGTAGCCACTACCATGGCTCTTCAGACTGGCCAGTGGAGTTAGTGGCTTTGCCTTTGGAATTGGGGTTGTATGGACCCTGAAGGATGTACCAAGAGAAGGGCCTTTTGGCTTCACTCTCGTGTCAAAGTCCCTCCCTTCTACACCCTGGTCCTCTAAGAACATGGTGAGGAAGTTCGGGTAAGGGTATGATCTTTCATCCTTCCCGATAGCTCTGTAGATGACCCTGGCCATAATGTTCCCCACATTTATCGGGAAACCCGCCATGATAGATACTACAATAACTACCCTAGAGATCGGGATGTCACGGTCATGCTGAGAGAGGTCTATCCGGCTGCACATGAAGGTGGACCACCCTTTTGCTTCAAAGTTCAGGGTGTTCCTCAGAATTAGTACTCCCGATGTAAGCCAAGCTGGAGTAGTCCCAGGAATGCTTATCACTGATGCAAGCCATAGACGGGCCAACTCACTCATTGCCACCTTCTCCAAATACAGCGACTCATCCACATCATCGAACCCAGCATATTCATTCAAAGTCTTGCCATCAAACTTAATCTTCCAGTTCCGGACCTTGGTCAAATATGTGCCCTTTTTTATGTGGGCGACATTGGCATAAAAATCTTTAACCAAATACTCATTGGCCTCTATTAGCTTGCTGGTGAAGAACTTCCACCCCACTCTTTCATTGAAATGCCTCTTCACATTGGGGTTGTGGCGTAGAAGATTTCTCTCAATGAAGTCCTCTCAAGCGTGAGTGACCTTTTAGGCCACCATTCCCGGAACTTGTGGTAGGGTTTCTAGCTGACGATTCTTTCTTGCCACACTACCGGGTTCCTTGATCTCACTAAACCCCCAGTCCGGGTTTCACCACCTCTCCTGTCATCTGGGACATCCTTGTCACTATTAACATTAATTGGGGCCGCTGTGGAGGCCGGAGTTGTAGCAGTTGGGGCAGGTGGTATCGGAGTCTCACTACCTCCTTTTGAGCCATCAGACAACTCAGACCAGGAGGTAGATTCATTGACGAGGTGGAGTACCTGAGATTGTGCCTCTTGTTGTGTTTGGGTAGCTTCCCCCTCAGAAATATCCCGGGAGGGGACATATTTACTGGTCTCCAAAGTGTCGGGAGTAGGTCTCCGGAGGGTTTGTTTCTTCTCAATGACTCTTGGAGGAGATAGGGGTGCAATCTGTTTTCCTCTCCCCCGGCCCCGGGAGGATTCTCCCCTCCCTTGTTATTTTTCTGGACCACATCTAGATCTAACCATTATTTGTATACACAATCAGTGAATGCTCATTAGTAATGTTATTCAATTAATTATCAAATAAAAGCAGATGAATGATCACAGTGTTTCACAGAGCAAGGTACCATTGTCAGCAAAAAAATGGCTGCGACCATGGACTGGCTACCGCGGTCCACGTAAAAACGGTCGCGGACGCAAAAGACTGGGGTTCAGACTACCCAGTCTCTGAAGTTGGATCACCATTGACAGCGAACAACTGGGCGCGACCGCGAAACATGAAACGCTGACCGCGTAAAAATGAACGCGGTCGCGGACCCAGTTGAGTAACTCTCTGAAGTTTAGGCTCGCTGTCCGCGAAATTATAAGTGCGGCCGCATAATGTTAGCCGCTGACCGCGAAAAATTCTCCACGGCTGCGAATAGTTAACCAATTTTTAGCACAACCAAACTTATGAACGCAAACCGCGAAATTTGGGCCGTGGTCTGCGGAATTCAAAATGCACAGGCACTAAGGTTTTACGACCTAGGGTTTTCAATTAGCAAAAAAAAATTCAATTAAATAGCAAAGTGGACAACCGCATCCCCCATTAGGCATGAAAATCAATTACCTATCTAGATTAGGCCTAAATTATGCATCATTTTTTACCATGGCATGTATTAACCCTATATAAGGAAAAGATGATTTGGAACTACAAGAAAAGAAAACAAAGACACAAAATTCATATAAAATTGATCATACCAGGTGATTGATTTTTGGTAGAAAATGATTCTCAATTAGTAGAAGAATATTGATGTGTAGAGGCGAAAGTATGAACAGTAGAGTATAGCTATAAAAATGAAGGGTTCAAAAAGTATAAAAGGAGATGGGCCCGTCTATTTATACTTAAAGCAGAAGGACCCACCGACTACCTGGGTGCGGACCGCGGAATTTCACCGCGGTCCGTGCTTTTACTCTTTTCAACGGCTATTTTTGGACCAACTCCTCTGAGAGCGGAAAAATGGGCGTGACCGTGAATGTGCATTGCTGACTGCGAAATAATCACCGTGGACATGGATTCAACTTCAGAGAGTTGATATTCTGGACTTTTCAAGTCCGCGTCCGCTGCACAATTACGCCTCCGTGAAATAGCTCCCGCTGACTGTGAAATTGTGAGCCATCCTTAGCCAAATTTATCCAGCCATATTCCTGCACTGCACAAACAATTCCTACACAGATATCACAACCAGTTAGTTTGAAATAGAGCCTAATCTAAGGACAAAATAAAAATAAAAAAGAAAGAAAAATACTTGGGTTGCCTCCCAAGAAGCGCCTGATTTAACGTTGCGGCACGATGCATGTTACCATCATCATTGGAACTCGTTCAAGGCCACCATGTGGCTGTCATCAAACTTGCCCAAGTAATGCTTCACTCGGTTCCCATTAACCCGGAAGATTTCACCATTTTTGTTCTTCAAGTCAAGAGAACCAAAAGGTGTTACATGCACTACTTCAAAGAGGCCACTCCATTTGGACTTAAGCTTTCCTGGAAATAGACGTAACCGGGAGTTGAAGAGAAGGACCAAATCACCATCCTTGAATTCCTTGTTCGAGCATATTTGTCGTGCAAGTATTTCATCTTCTCCTTGTACAATTATGAGCTTGAATAGGCATGAAACCGGAACTCATCTAGCTCATTGAGTTGTTCCACCAGGAGATTTGCTGCAACATCCCACTCAAGATTTAACCTATTCAAGGCCCACAAGAATTTATGTTCTAGCTTAATCGGAAAATGGAACTCTTTTCCAAATACCAACCGGTACAGAGACATACCGATTGGAGTCTTAAATGCAGTCCTACAAGCCCACAACGCATCATCGATCTTTCTTGACCAATCCGTTATATTTGCATTCACAGTTTTAGACAATATGCTTTTGATTTCCCTGTTTGATACCTCCAGTTGTCCACTAGCTTGGGGGTGATAAGGAGTTGATACCTTGTGATTGACACCATACTTTACAAGCGAAGTGTCAAATGCCCTATTGCAGAAATGAGACCCCCCATCACTGATAATTTCCCGAGGAGTACCAAATCGTGTGAAGATGTTTTTCTTTAGGAACGCCACCACACTCCGGGCTTTGTTGTTGGGAAAAGACATGGTTTCAACCCACTTGGAAACATAATCAACCGCCACCAGAATGTAATTGTTTCCACATGAACTCACAAAAGGTCCCATGAAGTCAATGCCCCACACGTCAAAAATGTCAATTTCAAGAATAGTGGTGAGAGGCATTTCATCCTTCTTTGATATTCCCCCAGCTCTCTGACAGTCATCACATCTCTTGACAAGCTCAGTTGCATCTCTATACAGGGTTGGCCAATAAATTTCACACCTAAGAACCTTGGAGGCAGCTTTTGCCCCACCGTGATGGCCACCATAGGGCGAGGAATGACAAGCATCAAGTATACTAATTTTCTCCTCCTCTGGGACACATCTACGAATCACCCCATCATTGAAAATCTTGAAAAAATAGGGCTCATCCCAATAATAGTCCAAACTGTCCCATTTGAATTTCTTCCTTTGGTTAGAAGAGAGCTCACATGGATCAATGCCAGTAACAAGGAAATTGGCAACATCCGCGAACCAAGGCATACCATTCAAAGAAACCGAGAGTAGTTTTTCATCCGGGAATGCATCATCAATTTCAAGACCATCTTTGGATCTCCCTTCCTCTTCTAAACGGGACAAATGATCTGCTACCTGATTTTCACTTCCTTTTCTCGAGGTCAAACTCTTGAAGCAACAAAACCCATCTCATCAATCTATCTTTCGAGTCCTTCTTGGTCATCAAGTAACGGAGCACCGCGTGATCGATGTGAACAATGACTCTGGCACCCATGAGATAAGGCCTAAACTTCTCCATGGCGAACACAATTGCTAAAAACTCTTTCTCCGTCACAGTATAATTAACCTGGCATCATTCATTGTTTTGCTTGCATAGTACACCGAATGAAATATCTTGTTCACCCTTTGCCCCAAAACCGCTCCTACCGCAATGTCACTTGAGTCGCACATAAGCTCAAAGGGAGAGCTTCAATTGGGTGCAGTAATGATTGGAATGGTTGTCAATTTGTACTTCAAGAGCTCAAAAGCTTTCATGCACTCTTCATTGAAATCAAACTTTGCATCCTTTTCTAGCAGCTTGAACAAGGGGTTCACCACTTTGGAGAAGTCTTTGATGAACCTTCAGTAGAACCCCGCGTGACCAAGGAAGCTCCTAACTCCCCTAATGGAAGTAGGAGGAGGTAGCTTTGAAATCACTTCTATCTTCGCCTTGTCCACTTCGATTCCATTCTTTGAGATCTTAAGGCCGAGGAAAATGCCCTCCTCGACCATAAAGTGGCATTTTTCCCAATTAAGCACAAGATTTGTCTCTTTACATTGGGCTAGAACCTTGTCAAGATTTTCCAAACATTCTTCAAATGAGTCCCCAACAACACTATAATCATCCATAGAGACTTCGAGGAAGTCCTCCACCACGTCCGTAAATATTGCCATCATGCACCGTTGAATGGTAGCGGGTGCATTACACAAGCCAAAAGGCATCCGGGAGAATGCAAATGTTCCATACGGGCATGTGAAGGTAGTTTTCTCTTGGTCTTCCGGGGCTATGAGAATCTGGTTGTACCCTGAGTACCCATCCAAAAAGCAATAGTAGGCACGCCTATAAGTCTGTCTATCATTTGATCAAGAAAGGATAATGGAAAATGATCTTTTCGGGTCACTTTGTTCAACTTTCGGTAGTCCATGCATACCCGCCATCTGTTCGCGGTCCTAGGAGGGATCAAATCATTTTTCTCATCTGTCACCACAGTCATACCTCCCTTTTTCGGCACACATTGCACCGGTGAAATCCATGCACTATCTGAAATAGGATACACCACCCCAGCATCAAGCCATTTGATAATTTCCTTCTTGACATCCTCTTGCATAGCCTCGTTCAACCTCCGTTGATGTTCCACGGATGGTTTTGCATCATCCTCAAGTATAATTTTATGCATGCAAAAAGGCGGGGCTTATACCCTGAATGTCAGCTAAGGTCCATCCAATTGCCTTTTTTCTTCTTTGAAGCACCTCAAGAGTGGAGTTTACCTGCACTTTGGTTAAGCAAGCAGAAAGAATAACAGGTAATGTAGAAGATGGGCCTAAGAATTCATACCTGAGGTGAGAGGATAAAGGCTTCAACTCCAATGTTGGTGGCTCCACGATCGAGGGCTTTGTCGGTGAAGTCTTCCGGTTTTCCAAGTCCAAGGAGAGTTTACGTGGCCCATAAGAGTAGGATCCCATTCCTTGCAAGGTATTTGCACATTAAACCAAGCCATCCCTTTCATCATCCTCATGTTTCAACAATAAAACTTCCATATAATCTTCCACATTGATCATGGCACTTGTTCCATCCACTATCACCTCTGTCACAAGATCCACAAAAGAGCAGACTTCATTACTATTCGGCTGCCTCATTGATTTGCACACATGGAATACAACCTTTTCGTCGCCCACCCGGAAAGTGAGCTCCCTTGATTCCACATCACCGAGAGCCTTCCCCGTTTCTAGGAAATGTCTTCCCAATATTATAGGCACCTCATAGTCGACTTCGTAGTCGAGAATCACAAAATCAGCAGGCAAAATAAACTTGTCGACCCGGACAAGTACATCATCAATAATACCAAGGGGCCTCTTCATTGTTCTATCTGCCATTTGAAATCTCATTGAAGTAGATCTCAGTTCACCAATGCCCAATGTCTTGAATATGGAGTATGGCATCAAATTTATACTTGCTCCCAAATCACACAAGGCTTTTGCAAAATCCGCACTCCTAATGGTACAAAGAATTTAAATGCGCCGGGATTCTTCAAGATTTGGAGCCATCGAGTGAACAATTCCACTAACTTGATGAGTCATTTTTATGGTCTCGTAATTCATAGATCTCTTTTTTGTTACCAAGTATTTCATAAACTTCGCATATCCCGGCATTTGCTCAAGAGCTTCCACCAAGGGCACATTGATTTACAAGCTTTTCATCATCTCAATAAACTTCTTGAATTGGTTTTCATTCTTTTTCTTTGCAAGTCTTTGAGGATAAGGTGGAGGAGGCATTGGCAAAGGAGCCTTGGCTTTTGGCACTACCGTTTCCGGTATGTCTATCACGTGTTCCCTAGACGGTTTCACGTCATTTTGAGTCTCCTCCTCGTTGTCATGAATATCGAGCCTCACTTCATCATTTAAATTCTCTTCACTCACTTTATTATCAACTATTGGATCATCATCAGTTTGCAACACAACATCATCACTCATAGCTTTCTTTTTATTGGAGGTACTTGTTGCACCACCTCTACCGCTCTTAGTGGTCACCGCCATGGCATGGCCTGTATTGCTCCCGCCCTTCAGTTTTACTACCCTATCACTTGGTAGAGCACCCTTAGGGCGAGTGTTCAATGCTTGCGAGATTTGACCCATTTGTACTTCTAGGTTGCGGATGGAAGTAGTGTGGGAGGCAATTTAAGCATCGAAATTCCATCATTTGTTTGAACGTAATCTCATTATTTGAAGAAATTTTCCCTTGAGATTGATATGGAGGTGGATTGTTGGGTTGTTGAAACATTGGGGGCCTTTGAAAGCCCGACCCCCAATTTCCATTCCCTCCCCAATTGTTGTTGTTGTTGCCATTCCAATTGCTATTGTTTTTTCCTTGATTCCCCCAGTTCTGGTTGTTGTTCCCCCAATTGTTAGAGTTGTTGTTATTTCCATTGTTCCAATTCCCTTGGACTTGATTGTTCCAATATTGATTATTCCCTTGCGATCTCCATTGTTTATTTGGAGCATTGCTCTGTTCTCCTTGATAGTTGTTTGCATACAAAAACTTCCTCGCTTTGGTCATCATACAAATAATCTTGGTTGTAGCCACTTCCACTTTGTTCGTATTTATGTTGATTACCTTGCACTTGCTGACCATGATGTCTCATCTTGTTGACCATTAGATTGACCCCTTCCATTGCATTTACTTGCTTTGGTCCCTCAATCTGCTGAAGTTGTGCTTTGGCTAACTGGTTCATAGTTATTTTTAACTCAGTTATGGCTTGTCCGTGGTCTTGAATTTCCTTGTGAAGATTGATTACGTTCGGGTCACCCTGGGGAACATTTGCTCGACTTTGCCAAGCTGAATAAGTGTCATCCATTTCATCAAGTATGTCACAAGCCTCGTCATATGGCATCTTCATAAAATTTCCCCTGCTAGCTGGTTTACAACACATTGGTTGGTCGTGTTTATACCCCGATAGAATGTCTATTGGATCATTTCTTCAGTCATGTCATTATTGGGGAATTCCTTGACCATAGTTCTATATCTCTCCCAGATTTCATGAAGGGGTTCATTAGGTTCCTATTTGAAGGCTAAGATCCCATCCCTTAATGCTGCCATATGACCTACTGAGAAAAACTTAGATATAAACTTATCCGTAAACTCATCCCACGTGGTGATGGAATGGTTGGGGAGCCTCTCGAGCCAGTCCAAAGCTTTCCCCATAAGTGAAAAAGGGAACAATCTCAATCTCAGCGCATTCTCTGACACGTTTGTCTGTTTTCTACCCCAACAGGTATCTACATATCCCTTTAGATGTTTATACGCATTCTAATGGGGAGCGCCGGTGAAGAACCCTCTTTGCTCCAATAAGGTCAACATAACATTTGTAATTTGAAAATTGCCCGCCCGGATTTAGGGTGGGACAATCACACTGGCGTAACCTTCATTGGGAAGCACCTGATGTGCTTCCCTTGGAGGAGGTTGGGGAGGGTCTGGAATATTGTCATTGGCCTGGCGGCCTCTTCTTTGATCTTGAGGTACTAGATGCACCTCATCCTCACCATTATCATCTACCTCCTCCCCCGGGAGAACATTGCCGAGAGGATCATCCATTTTGTACCTAAGCTGATTAACACACAAAAGTTAGTAATAGAAGGAAAGAAAAACAAGACACACAACTAGTCAGATAGATAGCCAAAACCATTTACCTCCCCGGCAACGGCGCCAAAAAGTGATCGGTTCCAACCCTACACCACTATAAAGTAGCGAGGAGTGGTCGATGCAGTTTTACCTGATAGGTCGGGATCGATATCCACATGGAGTTAATATTAGTTGGGAGTTGGGTTTCTACCTAATCTAGATGTTCGTGTTGTTTCTAATTACACTTCTAACCATGGTTGGGATTGTTTCTATTCTAATTTTAATGCTATTTATTGCTAAAAATAATCTAAGTACAATGTTTTTGTGAGAGTTTTTCAAATGATAAAAAGCACTAGGGAAGTAACTTCTGCCTAGGCGAATATCTAGTGGGGTCGAGAATCTAGGTGCTATCAATCTCTTGAATTAACTCAAATTCCTTGTTAGCCTACTTTTTCTAGACTTAGGCCCTCTTTCTCAAGAAGAGCCTAAGTCAAAAAACCATGAATCAGTGTTTGCAACCACCAATTCTACATTTAAAGGATGAAATAAGTTAAATATCACTAACCCATAAACAATTAAGCCCCAAAAATTGAAGACCCATTAAATACCCACACTAGGGTTGGGTCACAACCCTAGCTATGGGGTCTAGCTACTCATAATAATGGTAGAAATCAAAGATGGAGATGAATATAAGCCATAAAATTCAAATACAAGAATAAAATCTAAAGATAGAAGCTAAAACTACTCTAAAATTACTCAAAAACAGTAAAATACGGCTATTCACGTGTTCCCTCCTACATAACTTAACCTAAAAATAAGATCTATTTATACACAACTGAAATTTCTGGACAAAATACCCTTACGGAGGTTCCGCTGACAGCGTAATAATGGGCGTGTCCATGCTTGGCCTTTCGCAGCTGCGCAATAACGAGCGCGGTCCGCATTTTTCTTCATTTGAAATTAGACTGGAACTTGTTTCGCGTACAACGTAAAATCCATCGCGTCCGCGAGATCTTCATTCGCAGTCGTGTATTTTGTTCGCGGACCGTGTTCCTCAGTTAAACTCTACTTGCAAAGTCTTTGAACCTCTTATCACGCTCCCAGTGGAATTTCAACCGCGTCTGGTAACATCGTGGCCGTGTAATTTAGACGCGAGCCACTTTCTTCATTTGAGCCAAGATTGCAGGGCCTCTGAATCTCGATCATTGCTGTCAGCGTATTTTCCATCGCGGTCTCACCCAAAGTTTCGCGGCAGCGCTTTCCCAGCACGGTCAGTGGCTATGTTTGTACTTGACTACAGATTCTGTGAACCTCAACTTCGTGGACAGCGTAATAGTATCTACGTCAGCGGTGAACCCCATGTGGACGCGCTTTTCCATCGCGGTCAGAGGTCCATTTTGTGCTTTTGGTTTGTGCAAGTTTGACTCCTTCATGAGCTTATTTTGGCTTCTTTGCTTCATTTTGACCAAAACCTGGAAGTAAGCACCTTAAGTTAGTTTTCGGGAATACCTTTAGTATTTATAACCCAAAACCTAAGCAAACGAGAGCAAATAATAGGCTAAAATCCCTAGTTATCAAAGGTCTACCAAGAATAATCGGCACCTCATAGTCCACTTCACAATCAAGAATAACAAAATCCGTCGGGAAAATGAACTTATCAACACGAATCAATACATCTTCAATCACCCCCAACGATCTCTTCATTGCATGATCAGCCGTTTGTAATCTCATAGATGTGGGTCTTGGTTGCCCAATTCCCAAGGTCTTAAAACCAAATAGGGCCTCAAATTAATACCTACCCCAAGATCACAAAGAGCGTTAGCAAACTCGGCACTCCCAATGGTACAAGGGATTGTGAAAGCACCGGGATCCTCAAACTTAGGAGCCATCGAATGCACAATTGCACTCACTTGGTGAGTGACTTTGATAGTTTTAAAATTCATCGACCGCTTCTTTGTCACCAAGTCCTTCCTATACTTTGCATATCCGGGTATTTTATCCAAGGCTTCAACTAATGGCACATTTATCGAGAGACTCTTCATCATGTAAATGAACTTCTTGAATTGATTCTCGCCATTTTGTTTGGCGGGCCTTTGAGAATATTGTCCTAGGAGGTGGCTTAGGCAATGGTGCCTTAACCTTTTGCACTACCGGTTACGGTATGTTAATCACATGATCCCTAGATGGGTTCACTTCCTCTTGAGTCTCTTCCACCGTGTCATCAATATCAATCCGCACTTCATCATTTGCTTGCACCATATTGTTCGAGATCTCCTCTTCTTCTACCACTTGCTCATCATCCACAAGTTGCCTTTGACTTGAGGTGGGTGCATTCCCATCTCTTCCACTTCTTTTAGTAACGGCCATGGCATGCCCCGTATTGTTCTCACCCTTCAGGCTCACCACCGTATCACTTGCTAGTGCCCCCTTAGGACGAGAATTTAAAGCTTGAGAGATTTGCCCCATTTGTACTTTTAAGTTGTGGATCGATGTGTTTTATGAAGAAAGTGGGGCATCTAAATTGGCATTCTTCTCCATCATTTTCTTGAACATGTTCTCAATAGTCTCATTTCATTGTTTGAAGAACTAGGACCATAGGAATGATAAGGAGGTGGGTTGCTCGATTGTTGACACATCGGGGGCCTTTGAACACCTGACACCTGATTTCCTTGATAGTTATTCCACCCATCTTAATTTTTGCATCCCCAATTCCTTTGTTATTGTTATTATTCCAATTCCCTTGATTATTTATTTCACTCCAATTGCCTTGATTGTGAGAATTCCAATTGCCTTGATTATTCAAAGGTCTTCATTGTTGTTGACTAGAGCCTTGGAATTTGTTTCTTTTCCCTTGAAAATTATTCATATATTGGACCTCTTCTTCTTGATCATTATAGGAATTATATATCTTGATCAAATCCACTATCATCTTGCACAAAATTTTCCACTCTTTGTTGCACTTGTGGACTTAGTGTTCTTCTCTTCTTCACCATCATATTTACTCCCTCCCTTTCATTGACTTGCTTCGGGTTTTGCACTTGTTGAAGTTATGCCTTTGCCAATTGGTTCATGGTGGTTGTCAATTCAGCTATGGCTTGTTCATGGTCATGCAACTCTTTGGGATCACCTTGTCGAACATTAGCTCTAGATTGCCACACCAATGAAGTATCTTCCATCTCATTCAAAATATCACACGCCTCCACATTAGGCGTAGGCATGAAGTTCCCACCGACAAGTTGATTCACTACACATTGGTTGATTGTATTGATCCTATGATAGCTCTTTCACCATTGTTCTATATCTTTCCCATATCCTGTGTAGTGGTTCATTGGGCTCTTGCTTGAATGCTAGAATTTCATCCCGAAGAATAGCCATGTGCCCTGAAGAGAAGTACTTTGAAATAAATTTCTCCACTAGTTCATCCCAAGTACGAATGAAATGATTTGGTAAATGTTCCAACCAATCTGAATCTTTCCCTCGTAGAGAGAAAAGAAAAAGCCTTAGCCTCAAAGCATCCTTAGAAACATTTGTTTGTTTACTCCCCCAACACGTATCTACAAACCCCTTCAAGTGTTTATATGCTTTTTGACCCGGTGCACCTGTGAAGAACCCTTGTTTCTTGAGCAAAGTGAGCATCACGTTGTTTATTTGAAATTTACCTGCCCTAATATAGGGAGGGACTATATCACTTGCATACTCTTCATTCGGCAACACCCGGTGTGGAGCCACTCGTGGTGGAGGTAGGGGTGGAGTGGGTACATTATCTTGAGGCGCTCGGCCTCGTCTATTGGCTTGAGGTTCAAGAGGGACCTCATCCATTTGATCATCCTCAACGTCCACATCCCCCAAAGCTATGTTTCCATGTTCATTGTTTGCCATGATTCCACCTACAATTACTCAATTCGTTAGTAACAAGGAAGGAAAAGAAGATATCCCAAAAACAGACCTAAATATATAGCTAACGACATTTTCTTAGCTCCCTGGCAACGACGCCAAAAATTGATCTCGTCCAATTTCACATCTCAGTTCGAGGTTATGAAAACGGCTGATGCAATGATAATACCCAACAAGAGTCGGGGTCGAATTCTGTAGGGAGCTATATGTGGGGGAATTAGTAGCATATATCATAGCGTGTGAGTTTGTATATCTAAATTTTCACTTTCGCAAAATTATGTTTTTTTAAGTCTAATTTAAACTATGATTGCAATTTAAGAAATATTACTAGGAAATTGTTTTTTTTTTCAAATATTATAAAGAGCCTAGGTCTTTGACCTTCACCTAGGTATTTTCCTAATGGGATAGACACTTTAAAGCTTGTTTTATCGGTCGGGGCATATTATAGCTATCAACACTTAATTACCCACTCAATACTTCTTGGTCAGAGAGTGAGTTTGCCCCATTTGGTTTTCTCAAGTCCAAATGGGTACTGAACATAACACTTGATAAAAATCAAGTCGAGTTGTTACTATCTCTAGGTTCAACCCTTTAATTGGGCTTATCAATCTCTCGATTGACCCAATTTCTTGTTACCAAGTTTTCCTAGACTAAGTTTCTCTTTTTCAAGTATAGACCAAGTCAAATATGCATGAACTAATGTTTGCAACCATTAATTCCACAAATAAAACCAAGAACAAAGCTAAATATTAAACATTCAACCATAAACAAGAATTAAAGTAAACACCCATTAATTTTACACACTAGGGTTGGTTCATAACCCTACTCGTGCTTGAAAGGGAAGAAGTAGAAGAAGAAATGATAATTAAACTCATATTGCTAATTAAAATGATAAAATAGCTCAAAATGTGAAATACCATTAAAAAGAGTAAAAGAAAATGGCTATTGTAGCAGCTGATGTCAAAAGTTTACCTAAAAATGTGAAACTCGTCTAATTATACAAGGCTGGAAATTTCGCATAAAAATGCCATTCGGGAGGTTCTGCGTCCTCACAATTCTATGTGCGGTACGCACTTTTCTTCAACTTGACAGGGAAGTCTGCAACCGCATAATTCTGTTCTGCGGACGCAATGCACTCTTTATGCGGTCCGCACAATTGTAACTGCGGCCACATCTTGCTTTTTTACGGTCCGCACAATTTTAATTGTGGTCGCATATCTCTTCTTCTGCGGCCACACAATTCTAGTGCGGTCCGCACTTGTGGGAGACTTGGAATGCATATTCTCTAAACTTTTCTCCTAGCCCATCTTTTGCGGCCGTACAATTCATGTGCGAACCGCACTTTGCACCAATCTCTGATGGATTTTCCTTCATAACATGCGGCCGCAAATGGTATTCTACGGTCCGTACTTCTGAGGTTCTGTGCCTTTTATGTCTTTGAGTTCAGATTACCCCTTCTTGAGTTGGATTTCATCTCGGGAGTTCAATATTCCTATAATTAAGCACATTTCATTAGTTTTCGGGAACATACTTAATCGTTTTTGGACTAAAACAATAGCTAAAAGGCACTAAGAAGTAGTCAAAATCCCCACTTATCAATGGGTTTGATAAAAAAAAACATGAACAATTATAGGTTTGGGTTATCGATCGTTGATTATTGATTGTGGGTGTTATGTATCTTATGGGTGATGAAGAATGATATTGATTGTAACAATTTGAGATTTTAGAATTTATCTAGGAGCAAGATAATAGGTTTTTGTGTGTAGAAACTACATTAATAGGGCTATGAGGCTTTACGTGAGTAAGGTGTTTGATAAAAGTCCTAAGTGACCAAAACCTGAGTATCATTGCTAATATGGAATCCCTTTGACTTGTATTGATATAGATTAAAGTTGAAAGCGTTGGCAAATATTGTATTACGCTCAAGAGCAGAGTTAAGGTATGTGAGGCTAATTCTCTATGTTTGGGAATGTTAATGATTCTCCCTACACTACGTTTCTTTATGACGTTACTAATTTCCTCAGAAATATAATTAAGCTTAATTCCTTGAATAGTTGCAGAACTTCTATTCTCTTGCTTCATAACTCATTCATGAGTTCCATGGAACATTGTGAGCTCAGTGCATAATCAATATAGATTTGGGTTTGATGACCATAAGTCTCAGTCTAGATTACTCAGCATGTCATAAACAATTGAAGTTTCAGTTTCATAATCAGTTCATGAATACATGTCTCAGTCTAGTCCTATTCAGTATTCCAGTATCATGTAACTCGATATGATTCAGTATTTCAGTAACACATATTGAAAAAATGATTCTCAATTCATAAATTTAAATCCCTAACTGTTGAACACCTATATTTGGGGCTAAAGTCGTAGTTATGCTTTATGCATGTTTGGGACCGAGGCTTTAGTTTATGCTTTATGCATTTTTGGGCCTGAGGCCATAGTTATAGTTATGTATATGTATACTTGAGCCTGAGGCGGTAGCTTGTGCACGTATATATTAGGCATGAGGCCGTAGTTTATTCAGATAAACAGGCGGTTCATCATTCAGAAGAGGGAGTATACATATACTTACTTCCTTTGTTCAGTTATCAGTTATTAGTTACCATTTCTGTTATCAGTTATCATTTCAATTATCAGTTATCATTTTAGTTATCAGTTTTCAATTCTCAGTTTCAGCATTTATAGTTCTTTCTTTCAGTTATTTTACATACCAGTGCAATTTAAATGTACTGACGTCCCTTTCGCCACGGGCCTGCATCTCGATGCAGGTAATGATTTACAAGTTGACGACTCAGAGCGTTAGGATTCTCGTACCAGCTATTTGGTGAGTCCCAGTTCTTTCAGGCATTGTCATTACTTTATAGTCTTTCAGTATTTACAGACAATCGGTGTTTCAATATTTCATTAAAGGCTTCATAGACTAGAGTAACAGTTAGCTAGAATCGTATTCTTTTTGTGTAGGCAATGTTGACTACAGATATGTTTCAGACTTATATTGGTGTTTCCGCACTTTGATTTAAAGTATTCAGACTTTCAGTATCAGCATGTGTTAGTTTATTTTTCGCATTCAATATGCATGTTCATTCAGCCAGCTAATTAGTTCGCTTGGTCACATGTAATCAGGCACTACCGTGTCCAGGCCAGGTTCGGAGCGTGACATCTTTCGAGTATGTTTTAGCAAATTCGAGTGTGCTATAGGTTGAATTCCCTACTAATTGGCATTTTTGTGGGCGTCTTATCCTCAAACCACTATAACACCCGTGATCAAAAGTCCAAATCTTATTTTATATTCTAAAAATCTTAAACAAGAATATTAGATTATCATAGAAATATTTTTCAATGCATTAACATTCTCATACAAAAGACCAAATACCTAAAGTTCATCAGTTAAACCATAATTATGATAGTGAAAGCAAAAAATTAAGGATTGAAGGCGTTGTTTTTACTCTGTCTATCTCATTAAAAAATCTGTATACCAATTGATTTGGTGAAGCTTGGCGGAAACAATTATCACGATTCACGCGAGTACTAACACTCTGTTTGGATCACTGTTCCCATCGTTTTATAATGTATCGTATTGTATTGTACTGTATTGTATTGTATCGTATCGCTTTATGACTACAATGTTTGGATAGATTGTATTGTTTGTTGTTGTTAAATAACATTTTGCTGTATGATTTGACTGTATGGTACTATACTGTAACTGATAAGTTTACTAAAATATCCTCAATTGTTTTAAATATTTAATTTATCAAGACCTACACATAAAAGTTATTTTAAAAAATCCCTTTATACTAATTTATCACTAATTATGTCTTATATATAAATTAAGCAATTAAATTCATGAAAATTCTATCGAAATTAGTTGAACAAGTTAATAATATTAAAAAATAATAATAAGTACACTATATCCATAATTAGATCATAATAATAATAAAAATTAAAAAAAAAATGTTAAGTAAACTCCATTCAAACAAAAGTAAAACAAAACATTTACGTGAGGAGTATGGAGAAGCGGAAGAAGAAAAAAACGAGTTTTTCACGTATGCAGGTTATTATATAGGTTATATTTGGGATGCTGTCTTTGAGAATTTATATAGGTTATTAGACTTCACGTAGAATAGAATTATATGAGAAAGAGACTTGCTATTATTTGAAATAAAAAAAAGTAAAAGATAAAATAGAATTATAAAATAATAAGTTAGGACATAACTAAAAAGAAAAATAGGAAATGATTCAACCACACCGAATCGGTTGTTTAAAAAAATGGGACTTTTCATTGATCCGGAACAAATTTAACAACACAATACAATCAATTTTGACTAAACAATCAAAACAAATATTGTTCTGGGAAAACAATACAATTTGATACCATGGATAACAACCCTCCAAACAAGCTATTAATTAAAAGGTTTCCTCATAATTAATTGTAAAAACTTTTTTTCGTGCACCATTCCCCTTCCTATTTCTAGCCATTGACAGGGACAGTAAGAGGAGATTGACAGTAATTAAAAAATAATCAATGAAATTGATATATACGAAATAAGCAATGGAAAACCAAGATAAAACAATAACAAAATTTCCATTTCATGGAAAGCAAAAACCTAGCAGGTATCCAGCTAGATCAAGCTTATTGATGGAACCATTAATATCAAGAAAGATTTCACATAGATTTGGCGCTTGCACAGGCCCAATAAAATCAAGTTTTTCTTATGATTATGCTATCACAATAGAAATCCCTGTCGTTAGTTCTTAAATTATATAGGCATGAACATTGATGTAACTTGTCCGGTACGTAGAGATTCTCAAGAAACTATTACCCATATATTCCTATACTGCAATGTTGCTAAGAACATTTGGAATAATTTGGGTATTACAATAGATCAATATGTAGTCGACACTGATGATAAATATTAGCTTCTAGTAATTAAAGATCTAAAATATCATGATCAATAGTTATATATCGTGGAAGGATCTCTTTTCATTTATAATCTGAAGCCTCTGGACAAATAGGAATAGAAATAACCTTAACAATACAAAAAAATACTTTGAGTTCCATGACCATCATAGGTTGTGGAATATAAGCTTCTTATTGATAGAGAAAGCAATATAGCTAAAAAGATTCCTATCCGAATCCAATGGCGCCAAAAGCCTCCTACCGGCTCGTATAAACTGAACATTGATGATGCTTTTAAACGAGATAGATTAGTTTGTGGTATGGGGGTGATAAAAAATATCAATGGTGATTAGGTTGTTGGCTTCCAACATTCCTCACAAGCAGTATCTTCTCTCCATGCCGAAATATCGGCATTCAAACAAGATCTTCAACTAGTTTTGGATATGAATCTCACTCCTTTAGAAGTAGAAATTTACTCAACCGAGGTAATAAAATACTTGGATCAAGGATACCCTACTTACAACACTTTACTTCATGATTGCAGGTGGCTAATATCCAGAATAAGAAAGCTGAAGGTCATGCATAACTTCAGAGAAGGAAATGAAGTAGCTCACTTGTTAGCTAGGGAAACAGCCTATGAGAACAACATTAATAAACCTATTTATTTAGCAGTACCACCTCCTCTTGTTATGACCAGAATGCTGGTAGACAAAAATCGCGCTACTTTTATTAAGCGTGTAGTAAACGGTGCTTGTAGGATGTTGGTCAAACCTGGCAGCTGTAATGCCCTTAAGGGTATTGGTATTTTATATAACAGTTTGGAAGCACTTTAATATGTTCTAATAAAAGTTTCAGATTCCCAAAAGAAAAATGATTTGACTGAATTTTAAGTTAATGTTTAAACAGACTTCGTTTAGAAACCAAAATATGTTTTATATAATTATTGTATAATTTTTGACAATGATAAGAAAAGCTCTGATTATTTCTCTTTTGCACAAAAAATATAGTGTCAAGCTTTTTAGTCACTGCACTATTACAGTAGTCTTATTTGTTGTCAATGAACATAAAGAATAAATAGAAGTATTTTTTGAGAAAATGTATGCTTATACTCTGCATGTTAAAGTTGTAGTTGCACATAGATAATGGTCAAGTGGGCTAATTACTTCCTTTTTTAATGATAGTTTGGGTTCAGTTTGTCTTTTGAGTATGGACCTTGAGGGGTTCTTGTTAGGAACGAAATAATCAAATTCCATGCGCAAGCTAGTAAGTAAACCATGAACAACGATGAATGTTAACACTTAGATTCGACAGTAAGGATGAGTGTTTAAGGGAAATAATTCCAGACATGTCATCTCCAACTACCAATATGCCATCCACATATACTGCTATAATAGTGAGATGAACCCCTGATAACTTCCTAAACGGAGAATAGTCATTTAGTCTAGGAAGAAAACCCTTTGACTACAAAGTAGTGGAAAACTTAACATAGCACTGCCTAGAGTCTTGTCTCAATCCATAGAGAGATTTATTTAGTTATACAAGCTAAAGAAGCAACATGAATAGAATCAGAAGATGTGACAGAAATACCTTGAGAAATTTTCATGAAAACTTCCTCTTCTAAATCTCCATGTAGAAAGGCATTATTCCCATAAAGTTGGTAAACAACCAAGCCCCTCTTAGCAGCTACAGATAAAAGGCATTTAACAATGGTCATTTAAACTACAGGAGAAAAAGTCTCATTAAAATCTACACCCTCATGTGGAGTATCCCCTCTAATTACTAACCTTTATTTATATCTTTCAATACACTCATCAGCTATTTGTTTAACTTTATACACCAATTTACAATGTATGGCCCTTTTACCAACAAGAAGAGGGACTATGTCCCAAGTGTTGTTAGCTTCCAAAGCTTGAAATTCCTTAATCATAGCCTCTTTCCAAGTAGGTTGAGAGACAACTTGATGATAGAACTTAGGTTCTTACAAGCAATCTTCAGAAGACACAGAAAGCACCCTAGAAGTAGAAGCACTATTAAAAACATAATCACCAAGATATACAATAGGATGGGAGGTTCTGGTTGATTTTCTAAGCATAGGAGGAAGAGGAGAAAAGAGAGGAACTAGAGAAGGGTGAAGAGGAGAAGACGAAGGTGAGGAGGTAATGGATCATGAAGATGTGAAGAGTTGGGAGTAGTATTAGTGGGAACATGGGACATATGAGGAAAGGGAACAATTGGAGAAATAGAAGGAATAGAAGGTGGAAATAAATGAGTTGAAGTAGGAGCAAAATAAGGAAAAACATGTTCATGGAAGATGACATCCCTGAAAATAAAAATGCTGGGTTTAGACAGGGTGAGCAATTTATTCCTTGGGACTGTAATCAATGAGGACAAAGGGAATAATTCTAGTTAAATTTATCCCTATATGGCTCAGGCACAACTGCGAAACTGAGACAACCAAAGGTCTTTAGGTGGATATACTAGGTTCAGTTCCATGAAAAAGCTCAAAGGGTGATTTGTTTTTCAGTAATAGAGAAGGAGATCTATTAATAAGGTATGTGACCGTTAGAATACACTCTCCCAAATACTTGACGGGTAATTTGGATTGAAATAGGAGTACTCTTGCAGTCTCAAGAAGTTGTTTGTGTTTCCTTTCTACAACACCATTTTATTAAGGTATGTGTGGGCAGAATGTTTCATGTAGTAAAAGAAAGATATGGCTATGGAGCTAGAGCCTAGATCAAAAGTATTTTTACACTTAATCACTTGTACTAAAGAATGGAACTGATTTTTTAGTATAAGAATGAAAGACTGCAAGATAGTAAAGACACTGTCCTTAGAGGACAAAAGATGTGTCCAAGTTGCTCTAGAGTAGTCATCTACAATAGTCATGAAA
>MDKI01091535.1:0-12799 GCA_005239505.1 Nicotiana paniculata
ATATAATAAATATAAAGCTCCCCACGATCGCAAATCATACATGCGACTCGTGTGCTGACTCAAATATAATAAATATAAAGCTCCCCACGATCGCGAATCATACCTGCAACTCGTGTGCTGACTTGATATAATAAATAAAAAGCTCCCCACGATCGCGAGTCATACATGCGAATCCTGTGCTGACTCGATATAATAAATATAAAGCTCCCCATGATCGCGAATCATACCTGCGATTTGTGTTGCTGACTCGATATAATAAATATAAAGCTCCCCACGATCGCGAATCATACCTGCGACTCGTGTGCTGGCTCGATATACGTAGTGTATATATATATATATATATATCAAAACAATAGTGAACTCAGTAGGACTATGCCAATATAAGGGATGAATCAACTAGGGGTATAAATCGTAGCGTTCCACATTTTCATATCATTTTAAAAGTAATATGCAACTCACAATACATCCAAAAGTACAAATAGGGCACATAGAGTCATGCTTGTTAATCCTAAAACTACCCGACATAGCATAATAGTCGTCACGTACGGACTGTCATCTCTTGGTACATACGCCGCCTCCACAACAAATATATACAGCAAATAGAGTACCTAAGGGGACAATTCCATCTTACAAGGTTGGAAAGGAGACTCACCTCGCTCCGAAGATTCATCACCGGCTTCCACGCCTATACGACGACTTCAGTGGATGCGCAACACTTCCAAACTATCCAAATAACGAAAATTCAATATGCTTTATAGATCATAAAAAATCCAAACTACATCATTTCCCAACTCGTCTCAATGATTTGACCAAAACACCCTCGGGCCCACGTGCCCAGACTACGAAATTTCTTGAAGAAAAACTCTACATGTAGCTTTACAAATTCACTTACACAATTTACTCCAATACTTAAGCTCAATTTGTGGCTAAAATCAAATTTATCAAATTCAAGGTTTCTTAGTGAATTTCCACATCTTTCCTCAAATTCTCATATCAAATCTATGTAATGAATCTTGTATTTAACTTAGAAACATGAAGGAGTTACTTACCTTATGAATTCTGACGAAAACCCTCTCCTGAAGATCTTCCAAAATCGACCAAACCAAAGGAGAAATGAAGAAATAGCGAACAAATTCTCGGTTTTAAACTACTCTGCCCAGGCCATTTTCGCACCTGCGGTTCTAATGGCCGCTCCTGCGGCTCTACTTTGTGGAAATTCCATCGCAGGTGCGGCTCTGACTTGACCCAGCAAAATCCCGCTCCTGTGATCCCTTCTTCTCACCAGCGCTTCCGCAGGTGCGACCAAACTTCTGCACATGTGGCCTTCTCAACTCCAGCCCAAAACATGCACCTGCGGCGCCTTTAGTCGCACCTACGGCCAAAGCCTCGCCGGTGCGGTTACACCAGATGACAACAAGCTTCAGCCCTTTTCCAACTTCAACTTTGATCAGTTAACAACCGGAATCCACCCGAGGCCCCCGGGACCCCGTCCAATCACACCAACCTATCCCAAAACATAACACGGACTTGCTCGAAGCCTCAAATCACATCAAACAACATCGAAAACACAAATCACATAAAGATTCAACTTTTATGAATTTTGAAATTTCCAATTTTCACATCTGATGCCGAAACGTATCAAACCACGTCTGATTGACCTCAAATTTTGCACAAAAGTCATATTCAACATTACGGACCTGCTTCAACTTCCAAAATCGCATTCCGACCCCGATATCAAATTTTCCACTTCCGGTCGGATTCTTCAAAACCTTCAAATTTCTAACTTTAGCCAAATGACTTCAAATGACCTACGGACATCTAAATTCACTTCCGATCGCGCTCCCAACTCCAGAATCACCATACAAAGCTATTCCCACACTCGAAAGCCCAAACAGACATCAACGTTCTTGAAATTCCTCCCATCCCAAACTTAGAAAAGTTCTCCTAAAATACTGATTTCCACAATATACGTCGAAACCCTCTCGTGTTATCCAAAATCCGATCCGGACATACACCCAAGTCCGAAATCATCATACGAACCTGCTGGAACCTTCAGATCCTGATTTCGAGGTTGTTTGCTCAAAATTCCAATCTTACTCAATTCTTCCAACTTTAGACTTCCGAAAAGAGAATTATCCTTCCAATCTAACTCCGAACTTCCTGAATTCCAACTCCGACCATACGCATAAGTCACAATACCTGAAATGAAGGTTTTCATGACTTCCAACCGCTGAACGACGTGCTAGATCTCAAAATGACCGGTCGGGTCGTTACAGTTTGTATCTTGCCTAACCTTGTGTGGGGTACTCCCCCTTAGGGTTGAGTCTTCTTTGTTGATTGTAGTCCGGCTATACGAGGTGACGAGGGTGTACTCGGACTTATATGCTAATAGATTGGCCTTATAGGATTCATAGGTTCTTATGCTACATGTGTATGAGTTGTAATTATTATAATTGAATCCTTGGTTGTTTACTTCATCCTTTCCTGCTTTAATTAGAATTACTTGCTTTTGGATTCCTTCGTTGGCTATTTTATCCTTATTGACTTAACTGCATATTTTACCGCTCTCATCTTCATGCTATATTTGCTTCCTAAAAATACCCAATTGACTATATTAGTGTTGTTTAGCTTTATAGTTGTTTAGTCGTAGTTAGAATATCCGTTCGTTAGAATCAAGCATGCCCGTGAGTATTACATTGTGATTTATATGACCTTTCCCCTATTGTGCTATTTGGGTTTAGTTGATAAAACTTTATGTTTTTGATGTTATCTTGATGTTGCGTATTATTGGGCCTTTTTTTGAAGTGAGTTTTATCCCGTAAATTTAATTGTTTAGGCGAGTTTGGTTATAGATGTTTCCGTTGCCGGGATGATGTTGTTTTCATTGTTCACTCCCTTGCCGGGATAGTATGATTTCTATTATTACTTGTGTTGTTAATGATATTTGTTGCGTTGCTGACTTCCTTGCCGGGAAGGTATGATTTCTATTATTGTTTGTGCTGTTAATGATATTGGTTGCGTTGTTGACTCCCTTGCCGGGATGTTGTGATTTATGGCTCTTATTGCTGTCTTTCCTTGCCTAACTGTTGTTTTTGTTATTGTTTGGGTGAGGAAGAGTGTAAAGTACGAAGGGTGATGCCGTGTATCCATTTCATTCATTGCATTGTGAGGAAGAGAGTAAAAGCACGAAGGGTGATGCCGTGCCATGATTTATATTGCTTTCAGTTACACATTCCACTGTGAGGAAGAGAGTAAAAGCACGAAGGGTGATGCCGTGCCATGATTTATATTGCTTTCAGTTACACATTCCACTGTGAGGAAGAGAGTAAAAGCACGAAGAGTGATGCCGTGCCATGATTTATATTGCTTTCATTTACACATTGCATTGTGAGGAAGAGAGTAAAAGCACGAAGGGTGATGCCGTGCCATGATTTATATTGCTTTCATTTACACATTGCATTGTGAGGAAGAGATTAAAAGCACGAAGGGTGATTCCGTGCCATGATTTATAGTGCTTTCATTCACACATTGCATTGTGAGGAAGAGAGTAAAAGCACGAAGGGTGATGTCGTGCACTTGTCTTTGCATTTCGTTTCCGCGTACCTGTTTGGATTTTACTTCATATTCTTAAGAGGAAATAATTTTTGAAACTTTACTGAGAAGTTTTATTGAAAAAGTAGTGGTTTCGAAATAATTATATCTAAAGGACTTTTACATCGATAGTATATTTGAAAAGCACTAGTCGCATAAAACGATATTTGGAAGTCTTTTATTGGCAAGCATCTTTGGAAGCTTAGTATTTTGAAAGAAACTACGTTTTCTTTTCGTAACTATACCTGTCAAATATACATATATATATATATATATATATATATATATATACTCTTTTGGGAAAAGCATATTTTCAGAGGAAACTCTTTCTATACTAAAAGTGACTACTTTTGCAAAAGCTTTCATATGAACTGCAGTTTAAAGATTCCCATCAGTTTATGGATTTTAATGGCTAAGGCCCCATGTGAACAAACCGACGTAGAGTTGAGTTATTGGTGTTGTTTATTGTATTGTGTTTTCTCTCTGCCTGGCTTGTTTGTTGTCCATTTCTCTGTGTATTTTTGTGCTATTTTGTGATTGATTTTCTGTAATTTCCTTCTACTTTATATTGTCATTGTTGTAAATATTTCTGTGAAATCTTGGATAGATGTAACGTTTCGGTATGCTTATATGTTCATGTCATTTATTTTGTAGATTAGTGGTGTCTTGACTAGTCCTCGTCACTACTTCACCGAGGTTAGTATTGATACTTACTGGGCACCGCTGTGGTGTGCTCATGCTACTCTCATGTGCATTTTTTGTTGCACAGGTCCAGATATTGATTGATAGTAACTACGCGGATGATTGCTGAGGTTACTCAAGGTAACTTGTCGCTGCGTTCACAGGCTTCGAAGTCACCTTCTTTGTACTATTATTCATACATTGTTGTATTCATTTCCAAACAGTTGTATTTACAAGTCGTAGAAGATTCGTAGAGCATATGACTTGTATTACCGGTTTTGGGAAAAACATTGTAAATTCGGCCAAGTTTCCTTATCGAGACTGTTAGTTCATTTACTTATTGTTGTTATTATCAATTGTTAGTCTATCTGTTGACCAAAATAACGCTCTCTGAACTTTAATCGCCGACATTCTACAAACCTGATGCTCTTAATGCAATTTATAAGATATATACCAGCATCCTGCTAATATGCTGCCGATATCACCACAACAGAGAAGATGTGTAGACATTGGTAACCAAATACAGAATTAATCCAACATTGAAATCCTTTCTCTTGACTTAGATCATTTTCTCATTATGGATCAAACAGTAGTATTTGACCTGTAATATACTTCACATAATCTAATCACACCAATCCTAGATTCCATATCCTCGTCTCACCCAGTATGAACTGTTCAGACAGCAAACCTTCCCAGACATGACCAACAATCGCACACGATGCCATAATGCGCCAATAGGCCACAACTCGAACATGTTACATAAGAAATGACTTAGGAAAGGACTACTCAACCCCCGCAACCAATATAAACTTCTTCCCAAAATACGGGAAGTAAAACACAAGGAAAATAATTATAGGAGCCCTACTCAACATCACACTGTTGCGGCGCGCAGCCCGATCTAATTAACACACCTATGGCGGCGTGCCACCCGATCCCATCATAAAATTCACATAAAGCGATAAACACGGAGCTGAATTGCTCATTATTACAAATCACTGAATAGCGGTCACAAGCACGCTAAGTGAATAATACCATCCTGGGGAGACTGATGGGGCCATATACTACCAACTCAAGCACAACTGAGGTGTGATATATAACCTGAAATCTCAAGAGCCGCTCTGCTCACATAACCACATCACTATGAGGAATCTCAACACATACGAAATTACCAATCCGTTTCACCACGCACCTGGCACATTCACAATATACCTGAACCAACAAAGACGAGACAACATCTGATATTCCAACACCCCTTCTCTGCGGAGCGCTAAACTGAAATGAACACGCCTGACTTGGATGAAGCCCAAAATATCATTCAAATCCAATAACACACTTCAATTCGATCTCACTTGCACTGAACTGAGTTAATAGCTTCGCCTGGGTCCATAGTACCCTGATTCCTCTCGAATATGCAAGGACAACCATCATAGCCGGGACAAGGCCCCCACCACCCACAATCGACTGGACCGAACACCTTCTAGGAATAATTCTCAATTAAGTAATATTACATTCCTCTATACTTGGTCTAATCCTTTCAATCCCTCTGATGATTATCATTCGCACTAATGACATATTCCCGTGGTCTAACTCCCGCGACTTCCCACACAAGGTAACAAGTCTGCATATCCTTACTCCTGATCCCACAAATGCTGCAGAACACACCAAGGACCCATGACCAGGGCACAAACCTCCTTCCGAACATCGATCTCCGACGACATTGAAGATAACACCAACTCATTCTAAACATTCAAATCCTTTGCCCTTGCTCCTCCGAGTTCATGACATCTTGGATCACACCAAACCGCAATCTCGATTCTTACCTCCAGTTCCACACTAACTACTGCTCCCAATATGTTGATATGGATCATCGTAGGAATTTCATCCAATTTAGTGAATCTCTAATAGGGAAAACACTTCATCATATTAAAACCCCTTACCTGGATTGATTCTCAAGAATCATAACAATACACGAGCGAATTCTCACAATCACACCACATACAAATTCTTAAGTAGTTGTCTGAACCTCCATAACCTTCCGGAATCTGCCTACACCTGACAGGCCATAGCACTTGAATGCCTCACACATCCAAACAAACCATACACATACTCGATCACACAGAATGAACTGATCACTGCCGCCCATGTGCCATTTCGACCATGGCTAACCAAATCCGTCTTCCTTTTAATAATCTTCAATTGCCTCAGAAATAATAGTATCACCCTTCAACTCATAGCAAATCACCCCTCACTCTTCCCGAGTGACCTTGATTCACGAGACCGTGCTGCCTAAACCCCGCAGCCCATCTCATACCCTTCCAATGACCATCTCCACAATCCAGAGCCTATTCTCCCACTCCTTCCATACCACCCTGCATGCTGAAAGTAACTTAGAATGCTTCAATCATCCTTCCTTTCTCTCAAGAATTTCGCACAAAAGCTCAATTCATAATCGTACTGCTTCTTGAAACCCTTAAACACCGCATTCTCCAACCTTTGAATCTACTAGGACCATTGCTGAGAGTCACCCATTCGGACTGGCCCCGAACACGATCAACTCCAAGGCTCTTCCAGCACCTGAACATCCTCTCCCTGAAGTACGTGACTGAGTCACTGCCCGTTACACTTGCCAAATCTGCCGACAAATCAGCATCCTTATGAGAACACGATCCTACAGCCCAACTGTAGGAGATGGGAGTCCCCCACTTAGCCGAAGCTACTCTTGCACCACTATAGACCCTGCTGAAAACCTTTCTCCCTTGCTAACATGCTCTTGCTCAACAAACCTGTCCAGCCCTCCCGAATTTTTCCTATTAGCATTCCTAAACACCTAAAATCTCTAGAACCATTCACAGATTCTGCGTCCTGCCAAATCGCCGCTATGATCCCTTACAGAAAACTAGCTAACCACACCACCGCTAACCTATACCCAGAAATAACCCACCTGTGGAAATCACCACTCACATCTTCCAACGACGCTGAAATGCACACTCTCTGCAACATCAATATCCCATCCTAAGCCTGTTCTCACTTACCAACTTTACCAGCTCGTTCGCTTTTCATGGACATCTACTAAACGCGCTACAATATCTTCTACTCACCACTACGCTGCCGCTCTCCCACTTTGGTTAACCGCCTTCCTTTAAGCACTACCTGACCTCCTTTCCTTCCACCTGGCCTTCCAGAAATTCAGCCGCCATCCAACACGTCTCTCGTGAATTCCTTCATCACATGCTTCTCAGTTGCGGCCTCAATTCAATATCATCATCGGTAGCTCTTAAACCAACAGATTACCACTATTTCAGACTCTCCGAAGATTACCTTTCTCGAGATTTCTTCACTAGAAGTAGTTATTAAATTCTGAACCACCACACACCACGATTTCAGACATCCGCTTCTTAAACACTGCTTCGCAACACTTTAACCCAATGCAACTGAAGAACCATAACACGTCGAACATAACGCATTCCATTCGATCAATGATGACAATATTACATCACATGTGAGTATCCCACCTCACTCGAAACCACAAGGTCTTACTACTTTATTAATCCAAACCAGACCTTTCATAGTCAAAATTCCTTTCCTCCGCCGGAACTAAAATACTAAAATCTCAAAGTCACGCCTTGCAAAAACCTACCTCCAACCCATTCGTCACCCCAGCATGTGGGCAAGCATTCTACCATCATACCCCCATCGCGCGACAACCAACTGGAAACATTATAATTGTCTGAGCACAACCCCAAAGTTCTCAGAAACACAACCACTGAACTGAAGCAACATAATATTCTTCTGCAGGGCAACAACAACAGTCGTAACTTGCTACACATGGAAAACCTCTCGCACCATATCCGTAGCACCATTACAATTCTTCAAACTCTCGATTCACGAAAAGCACTTCGCGACGCGTAAGATTGAGTAGGGGGAAACATAGGCATAAGCCTTAAGGAAATCAAATCGCACGATGAGGACTCAAGAAGGGTACTCCTAACAGCCCTGTAGCCTCTCAAAGATAAGTACAGACGTCTCTGTACTGATCCACAAGACTCTACTAGACTTTCTCATGACTCATGAAACCTAGGGGAACCTAGGGCTCTGATACCACGTTGTCACGACCCAAAATCTATGGGTTGTGATGGTGCCGGACACACTATCAGGAAAGCCAATCCCTGAACTAGTTCAAACAACTTCCTGCTTAACACTTTCGAAATCATGCCTTTTTGTGCATTTCATAACCAAATAATTTAAAATTCTCGTAAACTAAATACGGCAAATCTAATAAAATAAATACCGACACATCCCCAAAACCCCGTGACACAAGTACAAGAGCAATTTCTAAAAAATTATACAATTATACAACTCTTGTCCGAGAATTCAAATTGGACAAAGGCAATAGAGATAAAAGTGTAAAGACATTGAAGGGAGACTCTGCCAGATGCGGAACGTCTCCGGATGAATGCATCCGGAGTAAGTCTCCAAATCAATCACTGCACTACGAGGGTACTTGCGCAACAAAATGCCTAGAAAGTGTAGCATGTGTACATAAACATATATGTACCCAGTGAGTATCCCGTCTAATCTCGAAGAAGTAGTGATGAGAGGTCGAATCGAAACTCACTAAGGTCCAACAATAGTAATATGACAGCATATAATGAAAGCGGTAGGCATGTTGAAGGCAGATAAGCAACAGTGTTAATATAAGGCACCGAAATTCAGGTAATTTCTGAAATTTAGTAAATGACAACTTCCACCCCCTTTTTCCTCAAATATCACAGTAAATAACGGTTCCCACTTTATTTTCCTCAAATACCTGACAAGCCAATATCTATGAAACAGTAACAAATAGTTATATGTAAATAGGACTAAGACAACTGACGGGAGTCGTAAGGTAGTATATAACACTGACTGGTCGTAAAGCTCCCCACGATCGCGAATCATACATGCGACTCGTGTGCTGACTCGATATACTAAATATAAAGCTCCCCACGATCGCGAATCATACCTGCGACTCGTGTGCTGACTCGATATAATAAATATAAAGCTCCCCACGATCGCAAATCATACATGCGACTCGTGTGCTGACTCAATATAATAAATATAAAGCTCCCCACGATCGCGAATCATACCTGCAACTCGTGTGCTGACTCGATATAATAAATAAAAATATCCCCACGATCGCAAATCATACCTGCGACTCGTGTGCTGACTCGATATACGTAGTATGTGTATATATGTATCAAAACCATAGTGAACTCAGTAGGACTATGCCAATATCATGGATGAATCAATTGGGGGTATAAATCGTAGCATTCTTCATTATATCATTTCAAAAGTAGTAAGCAACTCACAATACATCCAAAAGTACAAATAGGGCACATAGAGTCATGCTTGTGAATCCTAAAACTAACCAACATAGCATAATAGTCGCCACGTACGGACTCTCGTCACTTGGTACGTATGTAGCCCCAACAACAAATATACACAACTAATAGAGTACCTAAGGGGACAATTCCCTCTTACAACATTGGAAAGGAGACTCACCTCACTCCGAAGATTCATCACCGGCTTCCAAGCCTCTACGACGACTTCAATGGATGTGCAACGCTCCCAAACTATCCAAATAACGACAATTCAATGAAAATATGCTTTATAGATCATGACAAATTCAAATTACATCATTTCCCAACTCGGCAAAATGATTTGACCAAAATGACCTCGGGCCCATGTGCTCGGACTACGAAATTTCTTGAAGAAAAACTTTACCCGTAGCTTTACTAATTCACTTACACAATTTACTCCAATACTTAAGCTCAATTCATGGCTAAAATCAAATTTATCAAATTCTAGGTTTCTTAGCAAATTCCCACATCCTTCCTCAAATTCTCATATCAAATCTATGTAATAAATCTTGTATTTAACATAGAAACATAAATGAGTTACTTACCTTGTGAATTCTGACGAAAACCCTCTCCTGATACTCCTCCAAAATCGACCAAACCAAAGGAGAAATGAAGAAATGGCCAACAAATTCTCGGTTTTAAACTACTCTCCCCAGGCCATTTTCGCACATGCGGTTCCAATGGTCGTACCTGCGGCTCCGCACCTGTGGAAATTCCATCGCAGGTGCGGCTCTGACTCGACTCAGCAAAATCCCGCTCCTGCGATCCCTTCTGCGCACCTGCGCTTCCGCAAGTGCGACCAAACTTCTGCACCTGCGGCCTTCTCATATCCAGCCCAAAACTTGCACCCGTGGCGCCCTTAGCCGCACCTTCGGCCAAAGCCTCGCAGGTGCGGTTACACAATATGACAGTAAGTTTCAGCTCTTTTCCAACTTCAACTTGATCCATTAACCACCCGGAATCCACCCGAGGCCCCCGGGACCCCGTCCAATCACACCAACCTATCCCAAAACATAACACGAACTTGCTCGAAACCTCAAATCACATCAGACAACATCAAAATCACGAATGGCAAAAAGATTCAACTTTATGAACTTTGAAATTTCCAACTTTCACATCTGATGCCGAAACCTATCAAACCATGTCCGATTGACCTTAAATTTTGCACACAGGTCATTTTCAATATTACGGACCTGCTCCAACTTCCGGAATCGCATTCTGACCCTGATATCAAATTTTCCACTTCCAGTCGGATTCTTCAAAATCTTCAAATTTCTAACTTTAGCCAAATGACTTCAAAATGACCTACGGACATCCGAATCCACTTCCGATCGCACTCCCAACTCCAGAATCACCATACGAAGCTATTCCCAAACTTGGAATCCCAAACGGACATCAATGTTCCTAAAATTCCTCCCATCCTAAACGTAGAAAAGTTCTCCTAAAATACTGATTTCCATAATATACGTCGAAACTCTCCCGGGTTATCCAAAAGCCGATCCGGACATACATCGAAGTCTGAAATCATCATACGAACCTACTGGAAGCTCTAGATCCTGATTCCGAGGTTGTTTTCTCAAAATTCCAATCTTACTCAATTCCTCCAACTTTAGACTTCTGAAATAAGAATTTGCCTTCCAATCTAACTCCGAACTTGCTAAATTCCAACTACGACCATACGCACAAGTCACAATACCTGAGATGAAGTTGTTCATGACTTCCAACTGCTGAACGACATGCTAGAGCTCAAAACAACCGGTCTGGTCGTTACAGTAAGTATCTTGCCTAACCTTGTGTGGGGACTCCCCCTTAGGGTTGAGTCTTCTTTGTTGATTGTAGTCCGGCTATACGAGGTGATGAGTGTGTACTCAGATTTATATGCTAATAGATTGGCCTTATAGGATTCGTCCTGTGTATGAGTTGTAATTATTATAATTGAATCCTTGGTTGTTTACTTCATCCTTTCCTGCTTTAATTAGAATTACTTGCTTTTGGATTCCTTCATTGGCTATTTTATCTTAATTGACTTAACTGCATATTTTACTGCTCTCATCTTCATGCTATATTTGCTTCCTAAAAATGCCCAATTGACTATGTTAGTGTTGTTTAGCTTTATAGTTGTTTAGTCGTAGTTAGAACATCCGTTCGTTAAAATCAAGCATGCCCGAGTCTTACATTATGATTTATGAGACCTTTCCCCTATTGTGCTATTTGGGTTTAGTTGATAAATACTTATGTTGTTGATGTTATCTTGATGTTGCCTATTATTGGGCCTTTATTTGAACTGAGTTTTATCCCGTAAATTTAATTGTTTAGGCGAGTTTGGTTATAGTTGTTTCCCTTGCCGGGATGATGTTGTTTTCATTGTTCACTCCCTTGCCGGAATAGTATGATTTCTATTATTGCTTGTGATGTTAATGATATTGGTTACATAGTTGACTCCTTTGCCGGGAAGGTGTGATTTCTATTATTGTTTGTGCTGTTAATGATATTGGTTGCGTTGTTGACTCCCTTGCCTGGATGTTGGGATTTATAGCTCTTATTGTTGTCTTTCCTTGCCTAACTGTTGTTTTTGTTATTGTTTGGGTGAGGAAGAGTGTAAAGCACAAAGGGTGATGTTGTGTATCCATTTCATTCATTGCATTGTGAGGAAGAGAGTAAAATCACGAAGGGTAATGTCGTGCCATGATTTATATTGATTTCAGTTACACATTCCATTGTGAGGAAGAGAGTAAAAGCACGAAGGGTGATGCCGTGCCATGATTTATATTGCTTTCATTTACACATTGCATTGTGAGGAAGAGATTAAAAGCACGAAGGGTGATGTCGTTCCATGATTTATATTGATTTCATTCACACATTGAATTGTGAGGAAGAGAGTAAAATCACGAAGGGCGATGTCGTGCACTTGTCTTTGCATTTCATTTCCGCGTACCTGTTTGGATTTTACTGCATATGCTTAAGAGATCATGATTTTTGAGATTTTACTGAGACGTTTTATTGAAAGGTAGTGGTTTTGAAATAATTATATCTGAAGGACTTTTACGTCAATAGTATATTTGAAAAGCACTAGTGATCACGCTCAACTATGTCTTGTAGAAGACTAAGCGGGCGTTGCAAATATAATCCTG
>ML335991.1:0-12760 GCA_005239505.1 Nicotiana paniculata
TTTTAAAATGTGAAATTCATTGAAAACATATAGATGAGTTGTAACGACCCGACTGGTCGTTCCAAGAGATATAACCCGCCTTCCCCATTTCTATTTCTTTAGGTGTTGTTAAGTTGTATTGTAAGGTATCAGGTTGGTTGGTTCGTATTCAGAAGGTAATTGGGAGTCCGTGGTAGAGTTAGGCTTGAATCCGAGATTTGATTTGATGTTTGGTGTTGATTTGAGTGATTCGTAGATTCGATTAAGTTTGAATGATGTTATGAGGCGTGTTGGTGTGGTTGTTTGAAGTCCCGAGAGCCTCGGGTGTGTTCCAAATAGTGAACGGGTGAATTCATCTGTTAGGAAATCTGATGGTGTTATAGGTGTTGGTCTATGAAGTTGGGAGCGCGGACCGCGCCAGAATTTTGAGGTCAGCAGAGGTAGTTCGCGGGGGCGACAGAAATTCCGTTGTTAACATGAAAGGCTGGCGCGAACAGCGGAAGAAAGGACACGACCGCAGGAACTGGAGGCGTTCGCGGCCGTGGAGAGAATTCTGCGGATAGCGGAGCGGCAAGCGTGGAAGCGACGGTGTTTGGTGGTCAACGAAATAGGAATCCGAGGGGTGCACTATAAATACGAGGTTCAGGGTTTTATTTTCATATTTTGACCTAGAGAGCTCGAGTATTGGCGATTTTTCGAAGGATTTTCAAGAAATTCATCGGGGTAAGTGATACTAACTCGGATTTTGCTAAAATAAATGATTATAACATTGAATTCATCACTTGATTATCGAATTGGGATAAAAATTGGGGGGAAATTGTAGAAATTTCATAAATGGATTTTTGAGAGTTGAACATCGATTCGAAGTCGAATTTTGATAAATTTGGTGTGGTTGGGCTCGTGAGTGAATGGGTTCCTTAGTTTTGTGAATTTTGTGGGATTTCGGGATGTGGACCCGGGGACCGAGTTTGACAATTTTTGGGATTCTTGATCTAAATTGATAATTTTCATATGGGATTCGTTCCTCTAGCGTTTATTGATGATAATATACTGATTTTGGTTAGCTTCAGAGCATTTGAAGGTCGAATCAAGGGGCAAGAGCATCACAGACTAGAGTTTTGTCCGGTTTAAGGTAAGTAACAGTTTTACTCTAGCTTAAAAGGTATAAACCCATAGATTTGACATCATATGACTGTTTGGAGGTGATACCCACGCTAGGTGACGGGTGTGTGAGTGTACACCGCGAGGGATTGATACTTGGTCCGTCCCGTGAGGTTGTGCGGCCTATTAGCCATTATCTGAGTTTATGTGTTACATGTCTGTTAGACTTGATTGCCTTCATGTTAGAGATCATGTGTAGGCTTTATTCATGCTCACATTGGTTGTACTCAGTCATATAATTTGTATACATGTTACTCAGTCTCTATTATTCTTGCTGATACACTGTGATACTATTTGGGTTGTTCTGCTTTAATTGTTTAACACTGTGAGGCTAGAGAGGTACATGACTGAGAGAGGCTGAGGGCCTGTTGTGAGGCATGATATGATAGCATGTGAGTTTTCCGTGCGGATACATATATGATATGATAGCACATGATTTATTTGTGCATTACTTGAGTTGTCAGTGCAGATCCAGATATGATATGATAGCACACGAGTTGTACGTGCAACACGTGAGTTGTCCGTGCTTAGCTCTTGGGCTGTAAGAGCCCCTCCAGAGTATGTACACCTCCAGTGAGCGCAAGTACCTATTGAGTGCGAGTGCTGAGTGTGAGTGCCGAGTGTTGAGAGATTGAGTGGCATTGCTGTAAGGTTTCATATATTCTGTTGTTGTGGTTTTATCTATTAATTTCCTGTCAGTAGTTGATAAACTATGAAAAGTAATAATTGAATTGTTCTGCTTAGCTCGTCACTTCTACTCAGTTCCTTATTTATTTCTGTTACTTGTTGAGTCTGTTATACTCATACTACACCATGCACTTTATATGCAGATTCAGGTAAGTTAGAGCGCGGCGATCGTTGAGTTCAGGCCGACTATATTTGGAGACTGCAAGGTAGCTGCTAGTGTCCGCAGGACATTGTTACTCCTTTTATCTTCTATCTTCTATCTTCTCTTGGGTTGTATTGACAGTTAGACAGTTATATTTCTTAGTTCATAAACTTAGACACTCATGGCTTAGTGACACCCCATGTTTGGGGCTTGTTTTTCGTATTTTCTGTACTTATTTTGTAGTTGAGTGTTTTACGAGAAATTCTAAATGTTGGAAATGTTTAATTAAATTCTTATAATAAATTAGTAGTGATATTTGGAAATAGGCTTGCCTTGTATCATGATAGGATCTATCACGACATGGTTTAGAGTTGGGTCGTGACATGAGTCAATATACAAAATTTGAGGAAGATTGGAGGTGATTTGGACTGATTTGATATAAAAATTCATAGTTAAATCGAGTTCAAAATATTCTCTTGTGATACATGTATCACATATGTATTTCCTATACAAGTATACATGGATATACATGTGATACACATTTCATACAACATGATACATATGTGATACATATTTCGCATAGCGGAATGTGAATTTTCTCAGATCTCACGCATAAGAGCTTAGTGCATCGGGCTTCCATTTATAAGATACACATTTTATACAAATATAATATATATTTGAGACACATATCATCTTTTTACATGTTCATCTTCTACTTGACTTTTCAGTTCAAACAACATAAAAAATCTACCAAATCATCCCAAAACTGAGATTTTAACATCTTATGATGTATTCAATCTATTCCAACTGCACCCAGTCAAAAGAAAGCAAAAATTTACATTTTTTGCCACAAATAACTAACAGTCTTGTGCTTCGAGCAGCCGTTATCCATGTATCGCTGTTGACTGCTCCCTTTCATTGTTCCCTGCACAAGGAAATCAAGGGTTAGACTTAGGAACCCAAACAAGTTTGGGTCCCTTGTAATGAGGAAAGGGTGAATAAGGGCTCTTTTGGTCCAGACATGCATTATACATTTTTTATGTGAAGGACCAGGTTCCCTAGCAGTAGTTACTTTTTCAGCAACTATAGAAAATTACTCTCTTATATATTCCCTCTCAAAGAAAACTACACGCTTATTTTGGCTTCCCTTCACTTTCTTCCTTGTATTACTTCTTGATAAGTTATGTCATTTTGTGTTTTGATGATTTGCCAAACAATATTGAAGAACCAGTTGTGATCAGTTCTTTTGGTCTGGTTCTCAAGGGGAATATGGTCGATTCGTAGGGGGAACAATATGGAGATCTAGGGGAATATCAATTCTAAGTTTGTCATCATCAAAAAGGGGAAAATTGTTAAGTTATGCGTATTTTGTTTTGATGATTTGACAAACTTCATGAGAGAACCAGATAAGGAACCTGATACTATTAGTTCCCTTGTGTTCAAAGTAACAGTCAGATGTCTGGTTAAATTCTCAACAAAATCAGATAAAGGAACATCCGAAGGAACATATATGGATCAGTTCCCCTGGCCGTCGTATAGTCAACTCTACAACTTTAAACATTCTTAAGACCTTAAGATCACAAGGTTTCAGGTTGGGATCCAGTTTGGGATATGGCTTAACTCGTCAGAGTCGAAGGAACAGCTGAAGGAACAGGTGCTTACCAGTTCTCGAGGTGACTGTACGAAGTCAACTCTCCAGCTGGAAAGTTGTTGCCTGCACACGCTACAATACAGAAACAGTTCAGCAGTCAACTTTCTGTGGAAAGATTTTTACCTACCTTGCTTACATCATCCAAGTGATGTCACAAATGAGATATTAACATCAAGGAAAGGAAAAATAAATTACTTGCACATTCAAGAACTCATCAAGCATTCTCTCAAGTGTGTGTCAATCTTGCAAGTGTTTCTCAACAACATAACCAAGGACCAGGTGCAAAGACTGAAGTTTGTTGAGTCTTTGTTATTTCATTTGTAACTTCTACCCAGCTTACTTAGAAGCTTTTCTGTAGAAGATCTTTTGTAAATCATAAACATTTGATTTTGTGTTGTGACTAGAGTTAGTCATAGGTTAAAGTCTTTGTAATAAGTGTGTTGCAAAGTGGCATGTAATAGGTGTATTACAAGTTAGTGATGTTGAAGTATTTGTAATAGAGTCATTACTAAGTGGCTTGTAATGGGTGTATTGCAAGTTAGTGAAGTTGAAATCCTACCAGTGTAGGTCGTGATTTTTATCCCCTTGAGTAGGGATTTTTCCACGTAAAAATCATGTGTTCTTTATTTAATGTCGATTTACTGTGGGAACAAATAGAGAACTTGGTTTCCTATACTGTTTGGTTTTACAGTATGTTGCTTACGGTGGGAACTTATAGAGAACCTGGTTCTCTATACAGTTTGGTGGACGCTTAGTTTCTATCACTTCTTCTATCTCTTCTCTTTCGCTCTCATAGTTTAGCAAAAATTCTTGCAAATTATGAAGAAAAAAATCAGTGGAATGAAAAGGTAAGTTTGATCTCACATTAGAGAAAATCAGAAACAAAAACTAAGAGAGAAAAATATATTTCAACTTTGTTTTTCTTCTCTCTTCTTTTTTTTGGTTGGATTGAACGGTGGGTGTGATTGAAATTTGTTAAAAATACCTAAATGAGGCTATATACAAAATTTGAGCAAGATTAGAAGTGATTTAGACCTGGTTTCAGGTAAAAAATCAGACCTGAAAATCCAACTGCAACATGTATATATCACGTTATATATCGTTTACATCAGTGTATATCACACAAGTTTTTAAGGACGTTTTTGTATATCACTTTGTATATCGTATATACAACACAATGTTTTATGGACACCCGTGTATATCACATTGTATATCGTATATATAACACAAATTTTCATAGATAAACACAGATACACATGATATACATGAGATATATTGTACACTGATATATACAAAAAAAGAAAAAGAAAATTTAGATATACATCTTAATATATACAAAGACAAAAATAAAGGTGAGATATACATTTTGATATACACATTATTTGATGTGTTATACATAGTGATATACAAACAACACAATTATTTTTGTGTTATACACTTAGATATAAACACAACTATAAATGAAAAATAATTATATTTATAATTTCATACTTTAAATATAACAAAGAAGGAAAATAAGATTTTTATATGCATAAAAATGAGAATTAAGATTGTGATATACACTTTGATATATATATATATATATACATACATATATATATATATATATACATATATATATATATATATACATATATATATATATATATACANACTATTGTGATATACATTTATTGGCTACTTTATGCCAATAAATGAAAATGGGTTAATTTTAGCCAATCAGTAGACTGAGTTGATATACGGTACCAAAATTCCAATTTTAATTTTTGTTATACAAGGCGAAATGACTTCTTCGCCACTTAAACTTGCACCAGTTTGCAAAGCCGATACACAAACTTACAGTTTTCCCATTTGAACACTCTAACTTGGCGGAGTGAGTACTAATAAATCACTTTGACCATTGACTAAGCTTATGTGGCAGTGACTTAGATGATGTGGACAAATGCGTGTCAATCATGCAGAAAATGTGCGTGAATGCATTGATCTAACTAAAGAAAATACTATAATCAATAGACAAAAATTTAAAAATTGAAAAAGAAAAGAAAAAAAATGACCCCTAGCTTGTCAGTACTCTCTTTCTTTTCTTCAACTTAAGTGAGGAGAGAGAGCATCACAAAGTATAATTTCGGCCAAATTCGATTTAAAGACTGTGTAATTTTACTTCTATCTTATGATTTTGTAGCAAAAACGGCCCACTCCTTCGTACTTGAAACGAACCGAGCTAGAGTTGAGCCAAAATTCAGTGACCAATGGATTTGTGATTTCAAATCTCACCCGAATACACAGAAACTTACTGCTCCAATCACCTTTGTCAACATACAAATATTTCCCAAATATTGACCAATCTTGAAAGCATTTTGATAAGTGAAGTAGTGAATTAGTAAGTCGTGGACCTGAACCCAGAAATGTAACTCATAAGGAATATTTTCAGAGAACAAAGGAGAAAGAATGAGAAGATATCCGCCTTTGATTGTCCATAGAGCAGCTCGAAGAACTCTGTAACAATCATCTCCTTTTTCGAAATAAAACTCAAACATGTTGCATATGATTTTGGGGGAATGAAAAAGAAGGAAGATAAGTGAGTAGAGAAGTGTCAGGTTTTTTTCCTCTTTTTTCTTTTTTCTGTTTTTAATTTGTAGCTTATTTTTTGCTAATTTAATATTTAAAAATGGGATCAGAAATAACAGATGTCAAGTAATAAATAGTCTAGCATATGACGTGTCGTACATGTCAGCGCAATTGATATACATGCTCTACTAGATGTATTTATTAGTACTCATTCCATCAAGTTGGAATGTTCAAATGGGAAAACTGTAAGTTAATGTATCGATTTTACAAACTGATACAAGTTTTAGTAGCCAAGAAGCCATTTCGCCTATATATAATCCAGATCAACTTTGGGCTAAGTAGTAAGTTAGAGAAGGTATAGGTCCAACTAATTTAAGGATTAAGGTCCAATTATATTTGGCTATGATTTAATTACATTATAGACTTATTTACCCTTTTCGATAGGTTATTACTTAATTACTACATATATTTACTATTTATATACTATGTAGTAGGCCCCAATCTTCTCCATGTCCTCTCCCTCTTCTTCCTCCCCTATTCTATATTTTGAAGAATGGATATGAGAAAATTTTGAAATATCAAATGGAGAATTAACAAAATGAAGAACCGAAAAACATATTTGACCAATAGATCAAAAAATAATTACAGCTAGTAGCTAAATATACAATAAAAAACTAAAAATAAATGTATATATTTTTAATGCTGCCAAAAATAATTCCCGATTATATGTGTTTTTATATATATGTTTTATTTATTTATTGGCTTGCGAATGCAATTAGTTTCAGTCAACTAACCAATTTTGTATATTGCCCAGAAAAATTACACCGGTTATGCACAATAAAATGTATAGTATACATTAATATATATATATAAAATATATTTTGTTCGACTATTATTTTGGGGTCGATTATATTATGTAGATTCCCCTTCTAATAACTCATGTCGAGTTGTTGACTAGTGAACAGTGATGTGAGTGCTAAACTTGGGCTAGGCTCGAGATCCAAGTTGCAAATCCAACCCAAACTCAGACCAAATGTTACCTTCGTGTCATTTCGAACTTCCTTGTTACTTCCGGCGATTCAAATCTATTGGGATGTTGTCTACTCAAAAGTCCAATTAGATAATTGGGTATCGGTAAATGAGCCGCTTTATTGGACTTTCTGGAAATAAGTTATACAACGGGGTATTATCACTTTTAGTCCGCGTCAGAAACTATTTACATCTGGTAGTCAAAGAAGTGTATAAAACTTGTATAATTTTTGTATATAACATTCTGAATGAATATATATATACAAAAAATATACAAATTTTATACATTTTTCGGCTATTATTTTTACAACGGTTATACACTGTCATTTTTGCTTATACAATTCTGCTAAAAAATGAAGAATTTACCCAAATAGCCGCCCACCCAATTGCTTAAATCAAAAAATAGCCAGTAAAGGTAGAATAAATATTATTTATGTATTATATGTGTATAATTAATGTGTAAACTATGTAGATGGCTAAAAAAAGTAAATAATGAATATGGCTAGCTATTTATGTAAAGATCCCCCCAAAAAATAAAAGAATCTTACGGAAATGTTCCAAATAAGTTCTAATCTACCAATCTTTATCCAATAATCCTATACTTACCAAACTAGCCAAACACTTACAAAAATTGAATAACCAAATAAATAAAGACTATTTCTCTCTATTCACACACAAAAATCCCCTTCCATATTTTAAAGCATGATCAGCAACATTAGATGCAAGACGGAAAGGAAATTTCATGCATGAGATAGCAAATAAGGTGATGAAATATATAAAAATATATACAAGATTCCGAAAATCTAAGCAAAAAGGAACCTTTTAAAATGTGAAATTCATTGAAAACATATAGATGAGTTGTAACGACCCGACTGGTCGTTCCGAGAGTTATAACCCGCCTTCCCCATTTCTATTTCTTTAGGTGTTGTTCAGTTGTATTGTAAGGTATCAGGTTGGTTGGTTCGTATTCGGAAGGTAATTGGGAGTCCGTGGTAGAGTTAGGCTTGAATCCGAGATTTGATTTGATGTTTGGTGTTGATTTGAGTGATTCGTAGATTCGATTAAGTTTGAATGATGTTATGAGGCGTGGGCGTGGTTGTTTGAATTCCCGAGGGCCTCGGGTGTGTTCCATATAGTGAACGGGTGAATTCAGCTATTAGGAAATCTGCTGGTGTTACAGGTGTTGGTCTATGAAGTTAGGAGCGCGGACCGCGCCAGAATTTCGAGGTCAGGGAGGGAGTTTCCGGGGGCGACAGAAATTCCGCGGTTAACGGGAAAGGCTGGCGTGGACAGCGGAAGAAGGGACACGACCGCGGGAACTGGAGGCGTTCGCAGCCGTGGAGAGAATTTTGCGGATAGCGGAGCGGCGAGCGTGGAGGTGATGGTTTTTGGTGGTCAGCGAAATAGGAATCCGAGGGGTGCACTATAAATACGAGGTTTAGGGTTTTATTTTCATATTTTGACCTAGAGAGCTCGGGTATTGGCGATTTTTCGAGGGATTTTCAAGAAATTCATCGGGGTAAGTGATACTAACTCGGATTTTGCTAAAATAAATGATTATAACATTGAATTCATCACTTGATTATAGAATTGGGATAAAAATTGGGGAAAAATTGTAGAAATTTCATAAATGGATTTTTGAGAGTTGAACATCGATTCGAAGTCGGATTTTGATAAATTTGGTGTGGTTGGGATCGTGAGTGAATGGGTTCCTTAGTTTTGTGAATTTTGTGGGATTTCGGGACCTGGGCCTGGGGACCGAGTTTGACAATTTTTGGGATTCTTGATCAAAATTGATAATTTTCATATGGGATTCGTTCCTCTAGCGTTTATTGATGATAATATACTGATTTTGGTTAGCTTCAGAGCATTTGAAGGTCGAATCAAGGGGCAAGAGCATCACGGACTAGAGTTTTGTCCGGTTTAAGGTAAGTAACAGTTTTACTCTAGCTTAAAAGGTATAAACCCATAGATTTGACATCATATGACTGTTTGGAGGTGATACCCACGCTAGGTGACGGGTGTGTGAGTGTACACCGCGAGGGATTGATACTTGGTCCGTCCCGTGAGGTTGTGCGGCCTATTAGCCATTATCTGAGTTTATGTGTTACATGTCTGTTAGACTTGATTGCCTTCATGTTAGAGATCATGTGTAGGCTTTATTCATGCTCACATTGGTTGTACTCAGTCATATAATTTGTATACATGTTACTCAGTCTCTATTATTCTTGCTGATACACTGTGATACTAGATTTGGGTTGTTCTGCTTTAAGTGTTTAACACTGTGAGGCTAGAGAGGTACATGACTGAGAGAGGCCGAGGGCCTGTTGTGAGGCATGATATGATAGCACGTGAGTTTTCCGTGTGGATCCAGATATGATATGATATGATAGCACATGAGTTATCTGTGCATTAGGTGAGTTGTCAGTGCAGATCCAGATATGATATGATATGATATGATATGATATGATATGATATGATATGATATGATATGATAGCACGCGAGTTGTCCGTTCAACACATGAGTTGTCCGTGCTTAGCTCTTGGGCTGTAGGAGCCCCTCCGGAGTCTGTACACCTCCAGTGAGCGCAAGTACCTATTGAGTGCGAGTGCTGAGTGTGAGTGCCGAGTGTTGAGAGATTGAGTGGCATTGCTGTGAGGTTTCATCTATTCTGTTGTTGTGGTTTTATCTATTAATTTCATGTCAGTAGTTGATAAAATATGAAAAGTAATAATTGAATTGTTCTTCTTAGCTCGTCACTTCTACTCAGTTCCTTAGTTATTTCTGCTACTTGTTGAGTCGGTTTTACTCATACTACACCATGCACTTTATATGCAGATTCAGGTGAGTTAGAGCGCGGCGATCGTTGAGTTCAGGCCGACTATCTTTGGAGACTGCAAGGTAGCTGCTAGCGTCCGCAGGACCTTGTTTCTCCTTTTATCTTCTATCTTCTATCTTTTCTTGGGTTGTATTGACAGTTAGACAGTTATATTTCTTAGTTCATAGACTTAGACACTCATGGCTTAGTGACACCCCATGTTTGGGGCTTGTTTTCCGTATTTTCTGTACTTATTTTGGAGTTGAGTGTTTTATGAGAAATTCTAAATGTTGGAAATGTTTAATTAAATTCTTATAATAAATTAGTAGTGATATTTGGAAATAGGCTTGCCTTGTATCACGATAGGCGCTATCACGACATGGTTTAGATTTGGGTCGTGACATGAGTCAATATACAAAATTTGAGGAAGATTGGAGATGATTTGGACTGATTTGGTATCAAAATTCATAGTTAAAATCGAGTTCAAAATATTCTCTTGTGATACATGTATCACATATGTATTTCCTATACAAGTATACATGGATATACATGTGATGCACATTTTATACAAACATGATACATATGTGATACATATTTCGCATATCGGAATGTGTATTTTCCCAGATCTCGCGCATAGGAGTTTAGTGCATCGGGCTGCCATTTATAAGATACACATTTTATACAAATATAATATATATGTGAGACACATCATCTTTTTACATGTTCATCTTCTACTTTGACTTTTCAGTTCAAACAACATAAAAAATCTACCAAATCATCCCAAAACTGATATTTTAACTCCTTAAGATGTATTCAATCTATTCCAACAGTACTCAGTCAAAAGAAAGCAAAAATTTAAATTTTTTGCCACAAATAACTAATTGGCTAGTATTGGTTCAAGTAAACCAAGTTTCCTGAGTTATAAACAAGATACTAAAAGCTAAAACATATATGTCAAAGGCTTGCTTGTGCATCATTGCCCTGCTGAAAATGAATTCACACTCCATAAAAGTGATGTACCATCAGTTGAGAGAAGACTATCCTAAAATGCCATGGAGAAAACTGACATGTAATAACTATTCTGTACATAGGTGGGGTTTTATACTAAACCTAGCACTACAATCAAGGTTACATACCAAAGACAAGGTAGCAGGTTGGGGATCGATGATTGATCAAACATGTAAGTTCTGTAGGGAAGAAAAGGAAACCATGCAACATCTATTTTTTGAATGCAAGTTGACTAGAGAGGTCTGGAAAAGATTATTGAAATGTCAGGGGATTCAAAGATCAGTAATGACATGGGATGAAGAAGTGGAATGGACAACAAAGGGAATGAATGGAAAAACACTGAAGCCATAAGTATATAGAATGACATTAGCATGCTGCATCTACTACAATATGGACAGAGAGGAACTCAAGAATATTCTAAGGCTAAGTCTCAGTATGTAAAGTAACACAAGATGATCCTTGCAGTTGGGGCTTCATGTCCAACTTGCAGGCAATAGCTCAGAGTTTCTTCAGTTTTCCAGTTTTGAACTCTGTACATATTTAATACTTTCTTTAATTATCGAAAAAAATTGATAATATTTTTGTAATAACTTACTTATGGGTTAACATAATCGGTAATTTCCCAAATATTAATGGTAAGCCTAAAATATGAAACCTAAATCCACTACCAAGAGATGGCACAAATTTGGGAATTAGTGCCATATGGCACGTTTATATTCTCATTGAAGAAAAGCGAATTTACGAGGTCCCCTCTCTCCATATCTCTACTTACTGGCTGGGTGCCAACCTTCGCTTCTAGAAGGAAGTAAGTAGAAGCTGACCCTCCTACATACATTGCAGGGAAGGACCCCTCCAGTGGCATACTTTATGGAGAGAGGCTTCCATCAGCAGGCAGGTATTTATTTTTCTGAGACCTTCACGTCTTGTTGTCAAACCTTATTTGTATCTTTCCGATCGATATACAAGCAGTTGGCGCGAAGCTTCCTACTCATTCTCCTTTTCCCGTTCCTGACCCTGAGTGTGGAGGGGTTAGCCTTGAGCCAGATCTTGATTGTTTATTCCATTTTGTCAGTTTAAGTATTGAAATGAGAGTTACGAATATTCATTCCTAAGCTATGTCACCGATTGCCGCAAGGCTGCAAACAATATATATATTGGAGAAATCAGAACACTCCTATTAGAAGCTTCAAAAATCAAACATCATCACTACTGAGAGACACCACGTATGATCTTGAACGACCTTTCCATGCAAGTGTCAACTAATCAGTAAACAGAGTCAGAGCCAGAGGTGAGGCTCCCATTTTCATATGACTCTTCCAATTAAAATAACTTATGCACTAGGAAAAGATAATGTTATGAATTTAAAGTGCCAAACGCAAAATCTATAATCAAAACTTAATTTCTTCATCTTTAAAAGTAAATTACATAACCAAAATTATCTACATTAAAAACACATTAATTATATCTTAAGTATAAAAGTTTGACTTTGCAATCAGTAATGTTATAAAATATGGATAATTGAAGTGGAGTATATATTTCTAACCTTATTGTTATTATTGGCAAATATTACTTTACTTTTTTATGTCGAAAACGACTTCTTTATTTTCACAAAATAGGAAAAGATCACACCCACAATTTTTTCAAAGTTCACTTTGTGATTAAAGGTGGTGTTTGTTATGCAGATATGGATGCAAGGTGTTTGAAGGAAAGCCTAAT